>JAJPUD010000354.1:248691-356993 GCA_023553655.1 Myrmecobius fasciatus
AAAAAATGAGATAATTGTTCCCAACCAATGCCTGTGATGTAGGCTTAAAAGGAAACCTGCATACTTATAGGGGAAGAGAAAAGGATGGTTCCCACAGGGCTGGAGCTCCTTGGAAAAATGATTCTCAATGAAAGCTCTTTAGGATATTAAGAGGCATCCTGGAGAGAGAGAGCTGTAGCTTTGCTGAGAAGCATCGAGGTTAAAAAAGTCACACATAAGGAAGACCTCTGTGCTCTTTCAACAGCCACAGTGGCATGAATGCTTGCTGATGGGAAGGAGAGTTCTCCTGGAGTAATTAGGGCTGCAGTTGTGGGGAGGGGGAGGTAGTTCCTAAATTCTGTGGTCTTGCTGCACACCAGAGCTTGTGGATTTCTGCTGCTGAGTGGTAGCTGCACAGTAGTAGCTATGACTGCCAAGCAGCTGCTGTCAGGCATGCCATATTAATGACAGTAAAAAATGAGAAGACTGACAAAGAATTTTCTATACTCATTTAAGTATAATTTCTTGAATGCATTTCTAAGTATATCAAGAAAATTCATTTTTACTAAATGTACCTAGTTTTCTGGCTTCAGTCAAATTTTATAATTTGTATTTCACTATAATTTAAATTGGGACTGGGGGGGAAGACAGAACATGTAACTCTTATTCAGTTAATTTGAATAAAAAATGAAAATCTGAAAAAAATTAATTATAGTCTTATTTCTGGCTCTATTTTTGTGCAACAGTCAATATTTCATTATAGTTTCCTTGAAACATAAACATCTCTTGAAAAATTCAAGCATCACATCACACACACACACACACCCCCATCTACATCGATAATTTCAGTAACTTATCACCCAAGAATTCACTTAACCAGCAATTTTAACTAAGGCATAAATAACAAAGTTGTTGTTGCTGCTGTTGTTTTTTTTTTAAAGGCATCTGTGCAGCCAAAAATAATAGGTGCCACAAAGCCCAAGTAAAAAGGCTCATACACTATGCTCCTAGGACAGACTGTCAAGTCCTCACTCAAAGGCTAAAACAAGGAATGGTCAAATAAACTGGAATAAAAATGAAATGAAAAATTGTGCCCTAAGAAATGAGAAATCTGGAGAAACAGAATTAGATTTTTATGAATTTATCCACAATGATGTTAAGCAGGGCCAGAAGAACAACATAACCAGCAACTACAATCATGTAAATAAAAAGAATCAAAAGATTGAATAACTGTAATGACCAGGATGACCAGAATTGGTCATTACTTTAGTATTGGATTACTTTAGGCACTTCTTAAACCAGGGCAAGTTATTTAACCTTTTTCTGGGTGACTGGCCAAGTCACTTAAACCTCTCTTAGCTTCAGTTTCCTTATCTGTAAATTAAGGGACCTCTAAGATCTCTTCCAGCATTAAATCTATGCTTCTTTCAAGTCTATGATTCCAATATTTGGCTTGATTTTTGTAACATGGGAGAAAAATCATTTGCGGGAGATTTTGTTGGGTATACCTAGAAATGACTGATGTAAAAACAAAAAGCATTAATATTTTTTAAAATACCCTTTTATTGAGCAGCTACTATATACTGTGCTAGGAGCTGTAAAGCATGAAAAAGGACAACACTGTCATGACTTACAGAATGTATTATCTGGTAATAAATTTAATATGACCTGTAAGAAAGGTACAAAGAACTGTAGAGGATCTGAGGGGGAAAATCACATCAATTTTAGTGAGAGTTCAAAAGAAACTGCATAAAGTATGCAATAACTGAAATGAACCTTAGAAGACAGGTAGGATTTTAATAGCCAGAGATTGAGGAGGATATTCCAGGCACATGAGAAAGTATGAACAAAGAAAAAGGAAAATAAAGGGAGTAGTCAGGTTTGAGAGGAGTAGTGAGATAAATTAAAGTACCAAGTCCAGGTTCCTATATTTAAGATACTACTATTGAAAAGTTTTCATATTTGAAAAGGAGATTTGTTTATGAAGTCCTTGGAAAAAACATTCAAGAAACAAAAATAATTTATTTTTGATTTAGGAATGCTCACATTATATACATAGGCATATTGTGGGTAGTAATGTTCCCTTAGTGGTAGGGACCAGGTGTCAAATTGCCAATGATCACCATTACAGCTAGAGAGAAAAACCTTCAGTACAGCAACTCCCCAGCCAGAGTTTCTGTCACAAAATGATATAGCAAGTATATGCATGAGTTGTCTTGAGCTCCATTTCAATGCACATTTTTCCGTACAGTGTTAAGATGCCAAAGTATTAATAAAAAGGTATTTAGCTAGCATATAACAAAGGCATCCACACAAACACACATATGTACACATATATACATATATATATATATATATATATAAAAGAAGCCGTGGTTAGTAAAAGATCACTTAGCTTGGTAAGTTCTAATACAGATCATCACCAACTACCTGTGTGTCCTTGAATAAATCATTTTACCTCTTCAGGCCTCAGTTTTCTTTTCTGTCAAATAAGGATGTTGTTAAATGATTTGAGTCCATGATTTGACAGCTTATGAATTAGTAGAGCGCCAAATGTTCTTTTCAAACTCAATTGCTTTTTATTCACAATACATTTTCTCAAAGAAACATTATTATAAAATGGAGAGTTACAAGTAAATGGGAAGCTGTAGAAGTTCTTTAGCCAGACCATAAAAACCATGATATATTTGTAATGAAAAAGAATATGAAATAATATTAATATCAGCAATTGACATTATATTTTTTTAAATGTTTTTCCTCCAATTCTACTATTTTTTGTAGAATTGGAGGAAAAACATTTTTTATCCTGAGTACTGACACTGGAAGAAAAGCAGATTTAACATAAACACTTTTGTCTAGCTCCCTTCCAACCTGAGATGAAAATGCCACTGGGACAACTGAAGGTCAGTTCTTTCCCCTGCCCACTTCCCACCTAGTATGTAGCTCTGGACAGAAATCTAATCACTGATGCCTTAGGATTAGGAGAAGCTTGCATCCTATGCCCAAATCTCCCCCAACTGTAGAGAGCACTTTAGAAAAGCCTGCAAAAGGGCACTGGGCAGTGGAAGGAGAGCAGCTGTCATTGTCACCAGTCTAGTCGGCCTGGTCTGTTTTGTTCATTTATACAGATTCTCTTAAATCTGTTGTCCAGGATATAGAGAATATCTCTTATGTTCTGTAAATTATAGTAAACTTCTTTATTCCTATGAAATTGATTGAAATATGCCCAAATGGGTTGAAGTTGACTTTCTGAAGACTGAGGAACAAATATAAAACAATGAGTTTTCTAGAAACCTCTTAGAACACTTTAGCCTATTTTGATTACTATACTTTGAAAGCAGTAAAACTGTAAGTATAGTTTACATTAAGAATTTTTACTATGATAGTCATCTTCTACCCATTAGACCAAATCAGTGACATTTTAAAAGATTTTTTCCCCCAAAATCAGGCATTCATAAAGTACTATGTGTAACAGTAATAATCATTAAGTGCAAAATGCATGCAAAGCACTGCAGTAAATCCTTTGAGGGCCAAAAAAATTTTAAGTTGAGATTCTCACACTTTTTCTACATTGAAAATATTTTATAAATTATTGATGTCAATAAACATATTTAAGGTAGCATTTACTAACATTCCAGAAACTTTTTAAAAAAAAATAATGCCTTCATTTTTATGCAGTTAAAAAGTCTTTCCACTGATCTCCAGCCCAGCAAAAACCTTTATAGATATAGCTTCCCAAAACTTTCCTAAAAGCCCTCTCCCCAAAATCAGAGTATTGAGAGTTTTAACATGTTTAACAAATTTCCTTTAGTGGTTTCACATGTACTACCATGGGAAGAAAAATATCAGCTATCATTAATAAATTAACACAAAATGCTAGTATTTAAATTCAATTCTTATTTATAAAATCTGAATCTGTTAAAAAAAAAAAAAAAAAAAAGTCTACACAAGTATTCAGTGTTAAAAGACCCAGGGAAGAGTTTTCCCAAAAGTTCTAATGTAAATAATCGGCATAATAGCAAAGGCCAATTTCTTTCGATCTACACAAATTCTTCTCAGTTTAAGATACTCTCAATCTCATACTCCAGATTCCCTTCTGACCACAGCTAAAAACTCAAGTCTGCAACTCCTCTCTGGTCCTCATCGATAAGCCTCAAACCCTTTCCATAAGGAGAGAAAACAAAAAAGTTCTACATATATTAAACCTTGCTCCCCAACATCTACTCCAGTGGGAATTTTTGCACGTGCCCGCTAATAATGAGTTACCCATCACCCACAGGACTTCTTCCTTTTCCCAACACAACTATCTTCTCTGATGAGCACCTGCCACTCCCTTCTCCAGACCCCCAAATACTGTCTTTCCACAACAGTTCCAGAGAACGGTTCACCTCCAGCTGCTCTCCTCTCGGATCCATTCTACAAGGCCCAGAACAAATTAACCACTTTTTTCATTCTCCTACTAAAAAACTTCAATGGTTTCCTCTGCGTTTCGGAAATAAAGTCCAAGCGTGTCATTCAAGGCTTTCCACATGGGTTTTCAACGGGCATTTGCTGCCTATCTTCCTCAATTTCCTCTCCCAGACCCTTCACTCGCTTTCGGCCCTAAGGTCCCGGTGTTCCCTCCCCTTAGATTAAACCTAAGTGCTCCAATCCTCTACCCATCCTTTCCATGCCCAGCCAGCCCACTGCCCTAAAGGCTCCTCGGACCCTAAGTCCAGGTGGATGCTGCAGCCTCGCTCCCGGCTGGATGCGAGCGGGATCTCACCGCTCCAGGTATAAAGACACCAGGAACCTCTGAAGAGCAGGGGCCGCGCTCAGCTCATTCATCTTTTCACCTCCCCCAGCAGTGCCATGGCTCGGTGCCGCGGCGCATAGTCTAGCTTCTAGGAACAGGTTTGAGAATGAATGAAGGTTCGCCGGTCCTTAAGGCGCATGCTCGCTTGTTGTCTTCCCAGGTTGCTTAGCCCCCTCCCCACCTGGGACACGGCCTCCCCCCCCCCAGGTTCAATCCAGCTCCCCCCCCAACCACACCCCTCCCGCTCACCTATGTCCCCTTCCCCTCCTCACCCGGCAGTCATCACTACATTGTAAATGACCAGGTACGCTGTGGCCAGGGGCCCCGGTCCCCTCTTCTTCCGCGGCCCGCCGGCTTCACTGGGCCCAGGCCGGCCTCCGCTCCCATTCCCCTTCGTCCCAGTCGCCGAAGACCCTGCCGCTGCCGCTGCTGCCGCCATGTCTCAGAAGCTAATCCCTACCTGCTGCCCTGGGCGGAGAGAATGAGCTACTGAGTACGCCCGGCCCAGTGACGGATAGCTAGAGGGCCTGGGAGAGTGGGAGGCGGGGCCAGAGCGACGGGGAGGGACTGGGGAGGAGCGCTGGGATAGGAGTGGGGTGGGGTGGGGAGAAAGGATGCAGTGAACGCCATCTTTGATCAGGGCAACTGATTGGCGTGGTCCTTTCCCTGCTGTTCCCTATTATGCGCTCCACCTCGGGTCGAGACAAACGACCCTTTTCCCTCGCTCCGCCCCCCTTCGCCATATCCTCCACTTCCCGGCGCACCATATTAGATGAGGGCAAGTGACTGCAATTTCGTCCCTCCCAGACCTCAGGCGCTGTACTGGTTGACCCAGTTAGGCACCCGTCACCCGGGCCTTGCACTTGCTGTGAAGGTTGGCTAACGACATCCCCTAGACGGGGGAGGTGTCTGCTTCAGAGAGTCAAGAAGTCGTCGGCCAACACTTTCATACTCGCTAACCTCTTGCTTTATTCTTTCGTATCCATTTGGCTGAATTAAGGGAGGGCTTGAGTACCGCAGAACCACAGGAGTGGGAAAGGGACCTTTTGACTCTCGAGACTTAATTTATATGTGAGGGAAACTGGGGTTCACAGAAGGGAAAAAACCGTTTTCCCTAGGCTAGGCAGGAGGCCGAGGCTGGACTGGAAGCCATTGCTGACTATAGCCTAGGAGTGGCAGCCGGCGGAGCTTCAACTCCGTGTTATCGTATTTTCTCTGGTAGGCGGGCAGTAGTGGGGCGAGGGGGCGTGACTTTGCTCTCCTAATCAGAGCTTTCGGGGAAGGCGACGCCACCCCTTGGGGATAGGATGAGAAGAATATGTCCCAGTTTGCTTGCATTGTGCCCAGAAGTTGTCAGAGGTGAACTGTGGGGACAGGAAACCAGAAGAGCCTGCGGAACCTGCTGTAGAGCCCGCGTCCCTCTTCCTCCTCTCCCCCTTAACCCCCCCCTCTGCCCCACTAGGTCCTGGTTTTCTATTAAGTGCAGTAGAAAAAGGACAAGTCCTTTTTCCTTAGGAGATAGCGTCTCATTCCCGGCAAGGAGCCTTTCTCCCATTGGTCAGCCTTCCTGGAGGAACTTTGCTGGTAGCAAAATAGTCTTTTATATTAACACTTGTAGGATTGAATGCTCGTAGTTTTTTGGGTTTTGTTTGTTTGTTTGTTTTAATCTAGTTACATGGAAAATTTGGGAAATAAATGAATTGGAAATACTGGTTTTACAAAAAAGGTTCCTTCGCAGAATTTCTTTACCAATTTTAAATAACTGTTTAAGCAATATTGTTAGGATTATCCACTATGCCACCTGATCTAGAACGTGATCTAAGACAGTTCCAAAGGACCCATGTTGAAAAATGCTATCCACCCCCAGACAGAACTGATGAATTCATGAATGCAGATTGAAGTATAATTTTAAGTTATTTTGGGTTCTGTTTTGTTATTTGCAATATGGCTAATAAGGGAGTAATGTTTTGTAGGAATTCACATGTATAATCTTTATATGTTTGTTTTCTCAAAGGAGAGATTGTCAAAGGTAGGAGGGAAAGAATTTGGAATTCAAAATTTTTTAAGTGTTAAACATTTTTACATGTATTATGAAATTATATGTATATACGTATATACATATATTTCTAAATTGAATGCTTGTTAGTATAGTATATGAGGACATACACAGAACAGACAGGGTTTAGTACAACTCTTCCTTTGGGGGAATTATTTAATTTTTCTGAGTTTCAGTTTCTTCATCTGCAAAACACTAAAACTCCCTCTGCCTTCTTAGTAGGATTGTTTCGAGTTAAAACCTTAACAATTCATGGCAATTCATGTTTATTTAGGGCTTGCCCTTAATAAAAGTCCTAACTGTAGTCCCTCATCTGTGATAGAGGTGACCTTGGCTCCTCAAAGGGTATTGATAGTGAGTTAAGAGACTTGGCAAGTCCTTTCACACTTCAGAAAAGCTTTAGTCTTTCTCCAATTGACAAATGGAGAAAAAAATATGATTGTCATTTTTCAGAGGAAGAAATCCAAGTTATCAATAGACATGAAAAAATTACCTGCATCAACAATAGAGAAATGCAAATTAAAAGAACTCACATTAGATTGGCAAATTATTGGAAACCTCCTTAAGGATGTACTACTTACAGTGGGATCACTAGCTCTTTGTAATTCTAGTTGTGTGTTGCCAGAGAGTTCTTCAGAATGATTGAATCAGTTCATAATCCCACTGTCTAGAAGCTGTTTTATTTTGCACATTTAATTATTAGGGCTTAAACAATTTAAAAATAATTATTCATAGTGTTTTCTCCTTTGAGAATAGTCTTTCACATTATTTGGTCATTGGAAAAATGGATATTGCTCTTTAAATTTGTTTCAGTTCTATATTGTTTCTCAAGGTCAGATTTTTAATCTAAAATATTTAAATCTAAAAAATCACAAAATTGATTTCCTAGTCTTTTTTTAAATTAGGGATATATTGCTTTTTTGTTGTCCCCAGTCCCTTCATGTTTATATAATCAGATCTATCCAATTGAACATTTAATACAAGAAACATAAAGCTACTGTGGGGCAAAAACATTGTTCATGCCTTCAAAGAATTTATAATTTTATAGAAGATGTGATATATGCCTGGAGAAAAGTATAAAGTATCATAGAGGCTTTCAATAATTTCTTCCATTTGTTAGAATTATAATCCTCCCCATAACTGAGGTGAATTTTAATTTTTCCTTCATTTTGCTTGTGTTTATATTTCAATATTTGTGTATGTATTTAGATCATTGGTCCACTTAGAATGTTTTGTGGTTGCTGGTCTTAAAGTTTGTACTTGGTCTAAATTCTTTTTTTTTGGGGGGGGGGCAATGTTATTATCTAGTTTTCTTCCAAATGTTTTATTGACTTCTTTCCACGGTGTTTTTTAATCTCTTGGTTATCAAACCCCAGCTTCTCTCTCTATTTCCTTCTTTTCTGAGCCCTCTATGGTACATGGAAAGAACATGGGCCCAATACATCATATGGTCACTTTGGGCAAATCTCTTACTTTGGGCCTCAGTTTTCTCATATGTGAAATAAGGGGTTTGGACTAGATTATCTCCAAGTTCTAGATCTATGATCCTCTAATCTAGCTTGTTCTATTGCCATTTTTAAAAATCCAGTTCCAGATTGATAATTGCTATTGTTCAGCTGTTTCGATCCTATCCCACTTTTTGTGACCCCATTTGAGGTTTTTTGGGGGGTTAGGGGAATGGGGAGATGTTTGCTTATACATACATACTCACACCCCCCTGCCTCTGGAAGCTCACCCCATCCCCTGGACAGCTCACAAGGAAGGCCCCTGGGGGTCTTACCTCATGGACTGGTTCCTCTCCAACTTAAGTACTTATAGCATAGGGTGCTATAAGTAGGAAGCCCGGTTCAATAACCCTTTATCTCCCTCTAGGCTAGACTGCAGATTTTTCTACCATGACCCCATGTTATCATTCTCTCCTTTCAGTCATGTCTGACTCTTCATGACTCCATTGGAGATTTTCTTGATAAAGAAAATTGGTAAATTATTTCCCTGCTTTCTTTCCTACCTGTGTTTCATGTTCACGCTAACCTGTCTTTGCTCAATCCTTGACTTAGAATTCCTGCCACCAGCGCTGAACTCACTTAATATGACTTAATACCCTCTCAAAGTCACTTACCTTTTAACCTCTATACATTGAGAGTCAACAGTCTCGTTTCTACAAGACCAATCCTAATTTTGTTATCCCATTCGTGTCTAACTCTTCATGACCTCATTTGGGGTTTTCTTGGCAAAAATACTGGAATGGTGATCATTTCGGTTTTTTTTTTTGGCTCACTTACAGATGAGGTAACTGAGGTTAACAGGTTTGAGTGATTTGTTCAGGGTCAAAGAGCTACCAAGTATTTGAAGTCAGAAGATGAGTCTTCCTATCTCCAGGCCTACGGCTCTATCTAGTGTGCCGTCTAGCTAACCCCCATTCATAGTATTTGTTATAAAATGTCTCCCAGCTTTCCTACCTGTTTCCCCTGGGGAAGAGATCCTAGAAAAGATCTTGGTGAATATAAGCCAAACCTAATGGGAGATCCCAGGGTCACCTATAGGTAATCCAGGAAGAGAATGAATCAGCTATTTCAGGAAAAACAGAATCTATAAGTTTAGATTTAGCAACTCACATTTAGCTGTAGAGGCACTTGTGTCAGCAGCATGAATTTCTATAACCAAAATGTAGAAAGCAAATAAATTTGTGTGTTCTAAGGACAAATGGCCATAAAAATCATAAACGGCTAGAGTAGCTGCCAGAGAAAGAGAAAGTGTTTAGATTTCCTGCTAACCCCTCAGCCAGTAGAAATGAGGCCTTTTCCATGTGATAGCTTGTATGTTTTTGGGGTACTGTGACCCAAATGTATGTGGGAGATGTTATGTTTCTTACTAGCAACTAGGTAGCGCAGTGAATAGAGCATTGGGTCTGGAGTTTGGAAGACAAGTTCAAATCTTGCCCTACATACTTAGCTGACAAGGCATGTAATCTCTTTGCTTCAGTTTCCTCAATTGTAAGATGGAGATAGTAGCACCTACCTAGTTGTGAGGATCAAATGAAATAATATTTGTGCAGTGCTTGGCATTTAGCAAGGGCAGTATGTGTGTTATTACCATGCCATTTCAATACATGCCTTTGCCTTGAATTATTGTATCTTCTGTTTTATTATTAAAAGGTAAAAACATATTAGTTGAGTGTTTATCTTTACATGTATTTAGAACTATCTTATTAAACTATCTTTACATGTATTTGGAAAATAAAATACTATTAAAAATAAAAAGAGATTAAATTTTAAAAAAAAGAAAAGAAAAATCAGACCCAAAGGAAAAAACCATGAGAAAGAAAAAACAAACAAAAAGGTGAAAATAATATGCTTAGATCTATATTCAGTCTCCATAGTTCTGTCTCTGGATATGGATGACATTTTCTATTCCAAGTCTATTGTCCATCACAGCTGATCATCACACAATCTTCTTTTACTCTGTCCATTGTTCTCTTGGTTCTGCTCACTTCACTCAGTATCAGTTCATGTAAGTTTTTCCAGCCTTTTCTGAAATCAGGTGGCTCATCATTTCTTTATACCACAGTAATATCCTTAGTGTCATTCTTGAATCTTCACTCTTATGTACTCACATATCCATTTGGTTGTCAAATCTGTTTTCTACTTCTACAAAATGTTTTTTTTATATGTTTCTCTCCCTTCATATATAAAGCCACCACCATAGTGCAGGTCTTATCTCTTTTCCCCTGTAAATATTATAATAGATTTCTTAATGGTCACCTTTGCCTGAAGCTTCTCCCCATCCAATGTATCCTTCATCTAGCTGCCAAATTGATTTCCCCAAAGTATAAATCTGTTAATATCACTGCTTTATTCAATAAAACTTTAGTGGTTTCCTATTTTCTTCAAGATCAAATGTAAATGTGTAGGCATTTAAAGGCCTTCACAACTTGGCTCCAACATGTTTCCAATCCCACTGCACACAGCTCCTTTCCACACACAATGGTCTAGCCAAAAAGGACATTTTTTTTTTTGCCATTTCTAAAACACGGCATTCCCATCTCTAGCCTCCATGCTTTGCACTGTGTAAGGAATATATTACTTATTCATATATCTTAGGATCCTGAATTTTCTTCAAGACTCAACCCAAGCACAAACTTCTACATCTTGTTTCTCCCCCCATACCTCCTTCAATTCCTACATTATACTGCTTGAGGGCAGAGACTATTTTTCCTTTTGTATCCTTGGTGGCTAGCAGAGTGTCTTGCACATGGTAGATGTTTAATAAGTGCTTGTTTGGGTGGCACCTGAGTACTTATTATTTATTGGTTCCAGAAGACACAATGAGAGGTGAAGAATTTTTCCCTTGTGTAACTCCAGTCTTCAGCCCAAGCATCTCTCGGTACCCAGTTCCCCAAAGGGGTGAATGGGGCACCCAGCCCAGCTGGACCCCTCTTGATCCAACCCACTTTCTGAGAGGAACCGCAGGTGGTCTGCGCTTCCTTGGCCAGGAGTGATAGTGCTGGATATGGAATCAGCAGCTATGGTCCCAAGCCCTCTGCTACCCAGAACACTGGCTGAAGCCCCAGCTCGGGGTTGCCAGAAGCTGTCAGTCCTCTTCCACACTGTACCCCCTCCCTCCTGGGCTCCCTGCTGAGCTGCTGCTGCTCCTGTTGAGCCATTTCGTGTCCCTTCCAGTACTCCCGTTGGCAACTGGGAAGCTACATGCTACAGTCACACCATCCTGCAGGAACTACCTCAAGATCTGCTGGCCAATGTGCACCCCACACCCCCCCACACCCCCTGGCTCATGGACTCCGACCAGACCCTGCATGTAGGGCCTTAGCTGGGGAAGAAGTGCTCATGACCAACGACAGCAACAACAGGCTGGAAAGTAGGCCTGGCCAACCCCACACCCCTGCTGCAGCCAAGACAACACACAGGTGCAACAGGTACCAAGCGAGCATCAAGGACTGACACGGTTTTTCTCGTAATGTCTCAAATACCAAATTCAGCTGAGGTATTGTGCTTTAAAGAATACTGTCCAAATGGTAAAAGGCAAGAGAGAGGTGGGACACCATAGTTTGAGTACTGAGTGGCAATAAGATGATGAAAACAAGGCCCCTATCCTCAAGAAGACCAGCTATGATAGTAAGCTAAAAGGAGAATAAGATGTGGTAGGTCATTATGGAAAGCACTAAGCGTTTTATTGGGAACATTCCAGGAATAGTTAGGGTTCACAGCAAAGAGCAGGGGCAGATAGGAGGTACCAGGAGGTCTTCCATGTTGTCCCTTAGGGTGTGATGCTGTGGATCTGAGAGTTAAGTTACCCAGCTGGTGGATTGATGTTAGCTGTTTGATCAGAGTGTTGGATCAGAGATGGGTCTAGTCAAAGGACAGAGGTAGTCCATATAATATAGATCAACACTAAACTTTTTTTTTTTTTCCTGAGGCAATTGGGGTTAAGTGACTTGCCTAGGTTGCACAGCTAGGAAATTTTAAGCAACACTAAACTTTCAACTGAATCAGAACCAGGGGGCTGTTAGGTGGTGCAATAAATAGATCTTCCTGGTACTCTGAATTCAAATCTGGTCTCAGGCACTTAACACTTCTTAGCTCTGTGACCCTGGACAAGCCACTTAACCCCAATTGCCTGAAACAAACTAGAACAAGATGAGAGACTAGGAACTTGTTCATTGACAGAGTAAACCTGAAGGTGAAAACAATCAACAATTCATTGTCAGAGCAAGAATGAGAAAAACCAGTAGAGTTACATCTTCCAAAATCCAGGAGTTTAAATGCCAAGGAACTAATATTCCCCCCAGGTCCCCTCTAGATATCCCTATCAGTGTCTTTCCTTTTCTCTAGTTCTCTATTCTCCACATTGGAGCTCATACTTCAACAGCCTCCTCTTCCCTCCTAATTTCTCATTAGTTAAGTGAAGACTTTAGATGATTAACAATGGTTCCACACAACAAAAACGGGGATACTGTTTAGCTGGTTGGCTCATATAACCAAGGACTGGTTCACTTGGTGGGAGCTACCTAAATTACCAGTCACTTTGTCATGCTTCTGTGATGAGAAGCAGAGAATCAGTATTTTCAAATGTTAAAGGATAGAAAAACTGTTCTTGAGCTTTTTGAGGATTAATGTGGCGAAATATATGGACTCATTCTCAGAAAAAAGTGCTATTTAATGCATAAAATACATAATAACTTGCATATTTGGAGGGAATAGCAAGTTGTACATGGTAGATGCAGTTTCACGTGCAATCTTTTTTTTTTTATTGTACTGTTATGGAAATGCTTGTTTTATTCCATGAATTGAAAATAAAATTTAATTAAAAACAAACACAAAATAAAATACACAGTATTGCAAAGGAAACCAATTCTATTGAAATTAAAGAAATACATTTTTCCTGTCTAAGTAGATAGACTCTGAAATGTAATGATAGATTCATTGGAGGATCAGTGGACCTCGTTAAAAACTCTTGGAATTTACTGTTGTTGGGTTAGGTGTTTGTGTCCAACTCTTTGTGACCCCATTTGGGATTTTCTTGGCAAAGATACTGGAGTTATTTTGCCATTTTCTTCTCCAATTCATGTTATCAATGAGAAAATTGAGGCAAACATTGTTAAGGAACTTGTTCGGAGTCACACAGTTTATAAGTGTCTAAGGCTGGATTTGAACTCAGGAAGATGAATCTTTCTGATTCTAAGCCCATTGTTCTATCCATTGTGTCACTTAATTGCCCCTGGAATAGAAGGTGGTCAGTTTATCCAGTAAGAATGGTTGGTATCCTAAATCCATAAATTTTCTACACATTTAATGAAAGCTTAGTGTACGTCTTCAAAAGAAAAACTGATTTCTCTTAAGTTGCTTTTAAAAGTTTACTAATGTCCTGTAGATGTTTACTATTAAATTGCAATCCTCCCATCATGCAATCAAAACCATGGGTGGCAATCTCAGTTTCATTTAAAAAGAGACCAATGTAAATATCTAAAAGAAGCAGAAATCTTTTATTTTTAGAAAAGAAAATTTCCTCTTCATTTTATCACTATTCATTTCATACTATCACTTTTAAAGAAGGGAAAATCTGAGTTTATGTGTGGATTCCAATTATCCATTGTTATTAATACAGATTATTTAGATTCTGTCTCAGGAGTGTTTCAAGGAGGTTGAGGTGGGACGCAGGACTGCAAATAACAAGGCAGCTGAAGTGATAAATCAAAGGCTTGTCTTCACATGAAAAAAGCTTGAAGTTACAAGTTCCCAACCAGATACAAAAAACTGGAATACATAAAAATGAGTTAACACTTTAGAAGAAAATGATACAGAATAATTCTTTCTGTGAATTCAGATCTACAACCAATAGTCCTAGAGGAGTGCCTGGGACTCTGAAAAGTTAAGGGACTTGTCCAATATCATACAGTCTAGTATGAGAGACTTGAACTCAGGACTTCCTGACTCTGAGGATAGCTCTTTACCTATTTTCAAATAACTAGCCTTTATTTTTCATTAGGAAAGAATTGAGACATTTCTTTCTCTTTAAAGAAATCATAATTACTTGGAAATTTCTAGATTGATTTAATTTGGGATAATAAAAAAATACTAGTCAAGGATTGGTTTCCTTTTGGATTATACCTTCTGGTGATGTCTTACAAGATCAAAAAGAGTGATAGTAAACTGAGAGTGATGGTAGTTATTTAGTCATCAAGAGGAAATACCTTTGGGATTGATGCAGACAGAAAATCTTGAGTCAAAAAACAGCACTAATAATAGAACAACTGTTAGCTGCTAGAATCACCTTCTGACTGACAGGGTACAAGATGATGTTTGGATGGGATTATAAAATATAGGGGCAGCCAGATGGCACAATGGAGAGCACCAGCTCTCTGGAGTCAGGAGAACCTGAGTTCAAATTGGGTGAAATGATTATTCTCTTTTATTAATAACCCAATTATTGAATTAGGCCTAAGGTTCCCCCCCCTTCTATTTCCTCCTCCACTGAAGACTATTCAATCAGCTTTTAAAGAGCAGGTAAGGCTGATGAAAGATGAAATCTTGGGCAGATGCACTGTACTAGAAAAACTCAAGATACGTAGAAAAGATTAAAAGAAATTTTAGTTGAGGTGAATTGACAGATACTGGCGCATTGTGTTTTAGTCAGACAGATCTGGGTAAAAGTGAATTTCCCCTTTTGTCTAGATCAAAACTTCTTAAACAGGGTTGTGACTTCATATGGGATTGTGTAATAATGTGGTAGTTATGAAAAATCTGGCAACGGTGCAAGGTTTTTGAAGACAATGACCAAAAATTAATTCAGAATTAAGAGTGTAATGAATCCAAGGTGTTTCTGGCAGCATTTGTCCATGTTGCATCACACAACTTCAATGCAGATTTAGTTCTGAACATAACATGCACATTTTGTACTGCGGCTTGGATTTGAGATGGGGTCACATAAAAATTTATTGGGTAAAAAATGATTTTTTTCTTTGCAGGGCTTTGAGTGGGTTTCATGGGTCCTTGGCATTGGAGAATTTTATGCTAGCATGATTAATTAATAAAATGATTAATTACCCAGAAACTATGTCTCTTGAACCTTTTATATTTTACAAAATCTGGCCTCAAACAAACACTTTCTAGCTGTGTGACTCTGGGTAAGTCACTTAACCCTGATTGCCTACACAACAAAAAGCAGTTAGTATGGAATTGTAGGAGCAGCTATGGGGTGCCATAATGCACAGAATGCTGGGCCTGAAGTCAGGGGAAGTTCAAATCCAGTCTCAGATAAGATACTATTAGGTGTGTTACTATGAGCAAGACATTTAACTCTTAAAAGTTTCCTCATCTGTAAAGTGAGCTGGAGAAGGAAATGACAAACTATTCTAGTAATTTTGCCAAGAAATCCTGAAATGGGATCACAGAGAGCAAAACAAAATGGAATTGTAACAACTAGTGTTTAAAAGAACTTGGCCTATGACAGTACTGACAACAATATCTCACTATCTGTTGCAAACTATTTTTAAACCATTTTCCTGAAGACTACTCACATTTGTGCAAAATAGTTTCAATTCTAATATTGAAATTTTTTTGTACAACAAAATTTGTGGCATGTAAACTAATGAATTGTGCCAAGAATTATACAACTAGCATGCTTTGTGGTATTCTTTATTTAAAAATTGTGAGTTAACTACAGCTGTAGTGTTCTCATTCTTACCATTTTGATGGTATAACAAATTGGGGAAAACATTAGCATAGTTTCAAGAAGGTATTAAAAAAAAAAAACCAAACACACATATACACACACGCACACACGCACACACATTGTTATTATCTATCTAAACACATTTTAAAATGGTGAGAAAAGCTCTGAATGCACTAAATCAAATTAAAAACCCTTCTTTATAATGGACTGTGGCAATACTGTGGCTATGAAAAACATTCTTTTATCTGTTAAAAAGAAAGAAAAGACACTGGCAATTTGAACCTAGCAGCAAAGAGCAAAGCAGATACAAAGTTCATTAAAACATAAAACATAAAATAAAGAGACATAAAACTAGGTACTATCAAACATCCTAAAGTTGATACTGTGTAGGATTGCATGGATTGTTCATTGAGAAATGGTTTAAGGAACTTTTAAGAACTAACCTTTTCCACTGACATTTTAAATTGCTGCATATTACAAATGGTGGAAAAGGGGGGGAAACCTATATATGTATAGGTATATATATATATATATATGTATATATATATATATATATATATATATAAAATTTGGAATGCTACACACACAAACAAAATGAATCTTGCCCATCAATTCTCAAAGCATCTTATTAGTCTTGAACAAGAAACAGCTAAGTGCTAGCTAGGATTGTGAAAAAAGTAAAAGGCTTTAGAATCAAAAGATTCAAAGTCTGAGTGTATTTATCAGATCTGAGGAAAAATCACAGGGTTTTTTTTTGGGGGGGTGGAGTTAGTTTTGTTGCACATTCAAGACAAAAAACATTGTGGAACATATAGAGTACACAAGCTTCTTTGGAAAGTGTTTGGAATAAAAGAATAATTCAACTCTAAGACTACTTTTGAAGGTGATTTCAAAGTACATGATGGTCTCCAGCTAAGTCATCAGTTGAGATCTGTTTCATAGTGGCCAAATAAATAATAATGATGATAGAAAACAACTTTTTTACCAAACTGATTTTCGAACATTCCAGTCCCAAAATCTTTATTTATATGTGCCTGTCTGATAACTGGTAATAGCACATATCTGACTCCTTATTTATGAAGAGATTTATTGGCCAACATTTTAATTTCCTCTTCCTTAAGTTATACTTACTTCCTGCAATAATATCTGAAGCTATTAGACACTTGTAAGAAAAGAACAAGATTTTTTCCCCACTTGATAGGATGACAGGACAGATACTGCATTTTTCCAAGTAAGGCAAGATACTGTCTAGAGGGAAGTGATGCACTAGGTACTGATCTCAGGGCTAAATAGACTGAGTTCATATCCTAGGGAACTTGGAAAAGAAATGAAGAGGAATTAAAGGTCCCAGGTGTAGTAGCACACGTATAAATAACATTTATCTCAAATTTAAAAGGGCTCCATTAGTTCTAAAACAAAGGGCTGTATTAGTAGACCAGAAATCTGGTCCACTCCACAAAGAATTTAGAAGCCACTTTAGAAGCTATGGTCTTGGTCAGGACCCAGGCTATAATCTGAGTTGTCATAAAAGATCTCAAGGAAGAAAGGAGGGGTGTGTGTGTATCTTAGAGACACAGTTTAGGTAAGTATTTTTCATTCTCTTCCCTGGAAAAACAAGTGATCAAAACATGATTCCACAGGACCAGTGATAAAGCATGCTGCCCACCACCTGACAGAACAGTGACGGATTTGGGCATCCTGAATGAGACATACAGGTTTGTCTCCAAAGTCTTATATCTTACAACTTAAAGCTGCACCAAGACTTTGGGAACATCCTGTATATTTTTTAGACATTGCCAATATGAGCATTTATTTTGCTTAACTATACATACTGGTTATAAGGTATTTTGTTGTTGTTGTCCCTTCAATGGGAGGGGAGGTGGGAGTCAGAAAAAAAAAGATTTTGGTTAATTGAAAAAAAAAATTAAAAAACCAAATTGGTCAGGCAAATTATTAGATGGTTTTTCTACTCTAAAACTAGCCATTCTGGCATGTTAAGGTGCCTGCTAATTCAGATTAATGCCCATAAATAAAGCTGAGAGGTATCAACTGATCAAGCTGAAGAATCAACCCCCAAATGACCTAAATATATAATCTTATCACACTAGGTGGTTTGAATATTTTGTTTTTTTCTTTTTTCCTGAACTTTATAGAAAGTCTTTATAATAGAATTTGGAAAAGGCTTTTTTGGTAGCCTTCTGTTACTCTTCCTCTTCCTCCTCTTCACCCTCTCCTTCCCCTTCCCCTTCTTTTCCCATGGTTTCCACAATGAGCTCAGCAGTGCAGGTGGCTTCTCCCAGGCTGTTGACAGCTTTGCAGGTGTATTTGGCATCATCATCCCCACAAACATCAGCGATAATTAAAGAGCAGTTCCCGTCCTCATCGTAGTCTATCTGGAAATGGCGAGATTCCCTGATGGACTGGTCATCTTTGAACCAGACGACCTCAGGGTCTGGATACCCTGCAGCACACACAGAGGAAAGAATACCAGATGCAGTAAGTGTGTCTCCCATCTTGGCTCCAGTGCATATATGGTCAACTCTCGATAAAGTAACTAAATAAAGGGGTAAAGGGCAAAAATATTCTATTTGCCTTTAGGAAACATTTAGGTACTTATGCTTCAACAGAACCACACATGGGAATAGCTCAGACCAAAAAGAGTCATCTTCCCATCAGGCTCACTCTGTGCCTCATTCCAGTCTGGGGATGGCCAACATCAAGTCTCAGGATGGCATGTCACCCATTTCTATACACACATGATCTGTGGCATTCCTCAAAACTCCAAAGGCTGGCAGCATCAGAAATCCAGAGCTGAAATAGGCCTTAGAAGCTAGTGAATCTGTTCCTTTCTCCCATTTTACAGATGAGGAAATTGAGGCCCAAGAACTTGACCAAAGCCACACACTTGTGCAAGCCAGAGGAAGTACCTGAGCTACAAACTGTAATTTGGTAGTAAGAGTGACCAAGGAGATTGATAATGTCAACAGAGTGGTCATGAAAAGAAAAATCTAATAATCTGAGGGAGTCAAGAAGACCTGACTTTAAATCTGGCCCCAGACACATTACTAAATGCTACCTACCTCAGTTTATTCATCTGATGTGTGTTTGTTTGTTTATTTTTTGAGGCAGTTGGGGTTAAGTGACTTGCTCAGGGTCACACAGTAAGTAGCAAGTGTCTTAAAGCCAAATTTGAACTCAGGCCCTCCTGATTCCAGGGTCAGTGCTCTATCCATGGTGCCATTTTACAGATAAGTATCTGTATTTTGAGATTTTACAGATAAGTACTTCCAGAGTTGTTGAGAACATATAATGAGATGCTATTTGTAAAGTGTTTGTTTTATAAATCTGGAAGTGTTATTTATCTGCTAGCTATTATTATTACCTGTTACAATAATCTGCTGTAAGTGAAAATTGACTCTCCATGTTGATCTTGGATTATACATTAGGTATATTCCTAAAAAGTCTTATGTAAAAGAAATACTTTTCTATCAAGTTAGGTTTTCATTGACTTCCATTTTAATTTTGGAGATATTTTCTTACACAAAAATTTCTGGCCCCAATGCAGAATAAAAATCACATTTAAGAACTTAAGCATCCTAACATTCATTCCAAGGAGCATTCTGTCCTCATTTATCAGTTCAGAGTTAATGTGCTTGAATTCTCCTACACACAGTCACTACCAGAAGGCAGATCAGTGGATAATTGTTTATATAAAAACTTTTTTTTTTAAAAGCATTGTGATTTTACTGATTTGGAGAAGTCCCAGAGCAGAAACACCTCTACCAATGTGTATTGTTTGTCAAGTATAAATGACAATTATAATGACAACTTGTTAGTAATTTACAGAACTGGAATACTGATAGGTTAAAAGGCTTGCTTTTGGTCACATGGCAAGTGTGCAGAGGCGAGTTTTGAACCCAGGTATTCCTGGCTCCAATGACAGCCTGCCTTCCTAGTCCCAGATGGTCTAATTCAGGGTTTTAGTCCAAGACCTCCATTTTTGAAATTATCATGCCTTCCTTTCCATTTTTACCAATTCCACAACTTCTTTCTCTCTGCTAGTCCAGTATCTCTTTGGGACAATGTTTATGGTTCCTACTGGTATTGTATCATTATCCTATTAAATAGTTTCCTCAGCTTATCAAGAACTACCCAGGAATCCATGTCCCTAGCTGCTCAGGACTTTCAAAAACCAATTTATATTATTTTATGAATATTTGGTAGGAGAAGCAGTGTGTGGTACAGTGGATAGAACATAAGCTTCTAGATTGACATTGCTTCATTCATTGTACTAATATCCCTAGCATCTAACTCAGTGGCTAGCATATAGGAGGTACTTAATAAACCCTTCTCGATTGATCTAATGCTGAACTTGGAACCTGGGTTCAGGCACCTTCTCTGCCACCTACTGATTCTATGAGCTTGGACAAATCACTTCTAATATTCTCATTTGAGAATTTATCATACTGGGAGCAGCTCGGTGGTACAGTAGATAGAGCACCAGCCCTGAAGTCAGGAGGATCTGAGTTCAAATTTGGCCTCAGACACTTAACACTTCCTAGTGTGTGACCCTGAGCAAGTCACTTAACCCCAATAAAAAAAGAGAATTCATCATACCAAGGAAACCATTGGTCTACTCTTTCTTTATCCCCTATATTGTGTATAAAATTATATATGTACACACAGGCCTTCCTGGAGGGAAGGCCCAAGCATAGTGTCTAGCATGTAGAAAATGTTTGATAATAAGTTAATTGATCGATCAATGAAAGACATTGGCTTTCTTGATCCTGCAACTATTTAAAAACACTTTGAACCCACACTGGCCTACTGAAATGATTCTGTAAATTACAGAACTTGAGCCTTTTTAGGTGACTTAAGTGCTGGGGTGTGGCCAGTTCCCCTAAGGGAAGCTCTCCAGAACTTAATTCCTGTTTACTTTTAGGTGGTATACTGGATATAGGGTTAGACCTGGAGTCAGGAAGATCTGAGTTCAAATGTTGTCTTAGATATGTGCTAACTGTATAAGCCTGAACAAATCATTTAATCTCTCTGCCTCAGTTTCCTCATCTGTAAAATGGAGATAATCATAACACCAATTTTCTAAGGCTTTTGTGAAGATCAAATGAAATAAAATTTGTAAAGTACTTTGCAAACTTTAAAAACTGCTATGTAAATGTGCGCTATTTATGACTTTATCATTACATGCTATCCCCCATGCCTAAAATGCATTTTCCCCTTCTTTGTGTTGAGTAGCTCAAGCACTACCTTCTCCTAGAAGCCTTTCTTCTCTCAACCAATTGTGTCCTTCCTATTCACATAATCTTGTAATGTTGTGCCACAGTTCCTGTGTCTCAGTTCCCCTCAATTGCTCTGTTTCCCTTAATGCTACCGTTCCCATGTCTTAGTTTCCCTTGATTGTTCTGCCCCAAAATAGAAACCTCCTTCCTTCTGACCATCAGAAATAATTGGACTCACATTCCAAAGGAGCCATAAAACCTCCAGATGGTCCATCTCAGCGTACCCCTTATCTTTTTGGCTTTAGACTTCCTGTCTCCCAGTTCCTTCTCAAGCTTCTTTTACTCCCTACCTGTCAGAATTGAATTGATAGCCCTTCTTGGAACTCAGTTCTAACCTTCCCTTCCCCAGTGCTCAACCCCTCCTTCTGCCTCCTGAGCTCCTTTGTTCCCAAGAATCCTATAAGAATGCTATGACCAAACTTACTATTTGCTGGACCTGCTTGAGATCCAGTCGGTGTCATGTCTGTCAGTCTAAAGTCACAATGGACTGTGTGCTTTGAGACAAGAGTCCCAGCAGTCCTGATCCATAGCTATGGATTCTGAACTCTCAATTAACATCAATAAAGTATTATCTGATCTCCAATGTGTGATACTGCCTCAGTTTCTCCCTGAGCATTACAGTATTTGACTATTCTATGTTTATTTATCTTTGCTTTCTTTATATTTATTCTGCAAATACTTATTTTTAATAGTAATTTATTTTTTCTAAACACATGTAAAGATAAGTTTTCAACATTCATTTTTATAAGACTTTTGTGTTCAAAATTTTTCTCCCTCCCTCCCTTAATCTGATATAGGTTGAACATGTGCAATCCTTTTAAACATATTTCCACATTTGTCATGTTGCTGTGTATACTTATATATATCTTTATTCTCTCCATTAACTTCTTGAGAGTAGGGATTACCTTGATTTAAATCTCTGTATCAGTGATGCCTGGTGGTATATCACAAGCACTTAATAGATGCTTCCTGACTGACTAATTTTACACTTAAAGTTTCAAGAAGGGTTTTATGGGGGCTTCTCTTCAGCAACTGCCTCATGAAAGGGACAATTTCCTCAGTGGAATGTAGGAGTGTCCCACTCTTTCTCAGAACTCATGTGGACATGTGAAATAAACCGAGAGAAGGTCGCTGGCAACTTACCTTCTATCTTGCAGTCAAATCTAGCAGCACTTCCCTCCACCACCTCTATGTCAAGAATGGTCTTAGTGAAGTAAGGCTTGACGTGTGGCTTCTCTTCAGCAACCGCCTCAAGGAAAGCTTGGGAGACATCTTCTGTGGGAGCAAAGGACAGTGGGCTGTAACTTTGGAGTCGAGAAGATGCTCAGCTCCTCCCAGCCCTAACACTGATTTTTTAAAAAACCTCCCCCCCACCCACATTGTAAATGAACAAAACTCTTCAAACATAGAGAACTGAGTCATTGGCAAGCTTGCCCCCTGGGCCTTGTGGGCATGCTGCCAATGGCTCCTGGAAGATGCCCAAATCAGAGCTGAGGGCAGCTTTAGCCCTCCCTCCCACCACTGTTAATGCCGCCGCATTAAAAAAGAAATTCCCTTTTGAAAAGAGAGACATCTGCGTTGTGCTTTTTGCTCAGCTGGCATTATTTCGGGGGTGGGGGGTAGATATCAGGCTTGGGAGTGGCCTACTTGACAGATATCTTTCATATTATTTCTATGGAAAAAGAAAACCATGCAAGCAGAAACCTTCCAGTTTCCTAGGGCATTTTAGACAGCCCTTTGACCTCATTCAGGAGCTCAGCTTCTTTCCTGACCCTTGAGCAAGAAGAACTAAATCCTAGCTGCATTTGAAATTTTCTATCACTTTTCATTCCCCTCCCTCACTGTAGACATAGATTTAAGACATAAAATTAACTGTTTGCAAAGCCTTACTGCAAGCTCGGGAGGTATCTAATATGAGCATTATCACCTCCATTTTTCACATGAAGAAATTGAGGGTCGGAGAAATGAAGTGATTTGCGGAAGGATCAGACCTAGGCCCAGAATCTAACTAGCTAAGTCTTACTTACTCAATGGAAGGAGTACATATAGGTTTGGTGGTTGGGAAAATTAAGTTTGAATCCTGCCTCAGAGATTCACTAGCTTTGTAATCCTAAGCAAGTCCTTAATCTTCTCAATTTCCTTATAAGATAAGAAAGAAAGATAACAGCATCTACCTTATAGAGTTGTTATGAAGATTAAATGAGATTATCTAGGTAAAATACTTTGCTATGTAAATGATGATGCTGGTTATTCCAAATCTAAGAGTCTTAATCCCAAAGTTATCAAACTCATAGCCTGGCAGCTTATAGCCTCAAAAAACTTCTTTTTTTTTGCTGAGGCAATTGGGGTTAAGTGACTTGCCCAGGGTCATACAGCTAGGAAGTATTGAGTGTCTGAGGTCATCCTGACTTCAGGATTGGTGTTCTATCCACTGTGCCACCTAGCTGCCCCTCAAAAAACTTCTAAATGCAGCCTACACCAGACTAAAATGTAACTGGGAGTTTTTTTTTATTAAAAAAAATACAAGTCAATGCCACATGTATGATGTTAATCTGTGGTTTTGTTGTTGCAGGGACAGGTTCTATAATTTACAAGATCATTTCAGTAGGCCAGAGTGGGTTCAAAGTTTTGTTTTTTTTAAAAATAGTCCTAAGATCAAGAAAGGTAATGTCCTTCATTGATCAATCAATTATTTGAGTTTGACACTACTACTTTATACTCTATCATCTCTTTCCAAAGCTAATTCTAGAAATGGGGTGGGAGTGTTTAGTTTGGAGGGTTGGAAGAAGGAAGTAAAACAGAATAAGTTCCTTAATTCTGCAGACCCCATTCTGCCAGTGGTATTAGCTTAAGGTAAAGTTCAGGGCTAGTAAATGCCCTCTTGCTTCTGAAATGAGATACAAATGGGCCTCTGACAAGTTTCTCTCCAAAGCAAAAGGTTGGCAGACAGCTTGGTGCCTCTAACTCATGGGAGGTGCCTCAGAGACAGAGGCAGATTGGGTCCAAGCTCAGCTCTCACAAAGAGGGGAATAAGCTCTTCCTGAGAGATCTGAAAAGCAGTCTTTCTCTTCTCTCCACCCTCTCAAGAACTGATTACTACTACTGATACATTATAGTGAATAGAGCTAAGACACAGTCAGGAAACCCTAGGTTTTAATCCTTCCCCTGACACATCCTGGCTATGGGACTCTGGACTAGGTTGCAGTATGACTGCAAATCCGCTGGGGTAAAGGTCTCTGGGATTTCTTGATACAAAAACAAAACAAAACAAAACAAAACAAAACAAAACAAAACAAAACAAAACAAAACAAAAAAACCTTAGGACTGATAAGACAATAAAAGGAATAATGATCAAGATTAAGTGCTTTAAAGTTTGTAAAAATGCTCTGAGCAACAACAACAACAACAAAAAACCCATTTGTTAGAAATTCCTGGGAAAAGAATGGTAAGAGAAATTGAGACCAAATGATTCTCTAATTATGTTGTTTTCTTCTGGGATCATCAAATCATGGGGTGAATCCATATTTTTTTATCTCCAATTTAATTAGTGATCTCAGAGTCAGGAAGCCCAGCAGCACCTCCAGATTCCATCTTCACCACCGTGCAAAGAATGATTGCGAATGTTATTTTGAATTTTGAATGTTATTTCCTCCTCTCCCTGCTGCTCCCTTGGGAACATCCTGTCCCCAACAATCACTTAAAGAAAACAGTGTTTTTTGAGTGCCTTACCTTCTGCTTCAAGCTTTTCTGCATTTAGAGGGCTGGTTGGTGACCCCATGGAAGACTTTCTGCCACTGAGTCCGGAGATCATTGCCATAGAGGACAGTCTTCCTATTGCTCTCACAGCATTGCCTGTTTTCTGGAAAAATAGACACACAGAAAAGCTTCCTTCAAATTCAGCTCAGTTGCAGCAGGAACTTTGAGAAGTCTAGTCGAGGAGGAATGAAAGTTTGTTCTTCCTGAGAAAAGAGCCCCACAGGCTGATCCCGCTAGAGGAATGCACCAAACCCTGGGCTGCTCAGTACTATCAGCATGTCAGAAGATGTTCAGAGAAAGGAATGGGGCCCTGGAGCTGACTTGGTGCGTTAATGTGACTAAACAAGGTCAACATGAGACAAAAACTCTTTTCAAACTGTGCTTCAACTCCCATAAAAGGGATAGTTTATATAAAGCAACTGCGAGCAGAGACAGCTACAAAGACTTATTGCTAACCGGACCTGGACAGGGCTGGCTCTCAAAACGCTGCTCTAGCAATATTTTTAATTGGTCGAGGGCTCTGTTGCTGTAGAAATAAAGGGACTTAAGACTGAAAAGATCAGATTCTTGAAAACATAAATTCTTGGACAAATCACTTTGGGATTTGGCACTTCCCCTAGGCCTCAGTTTCTTTGGCTAGAAAAGGAGAATTGTGTGTGTGTGTGTGTGTTGTTGTTGTTGTTTTTTAAACAAATGGTTCTTGTTCTTCCCACATTTCCATTTTTATAATTCTTTGGTTCTTCAGAGACTGAAGATCAACAAATAATGTTGGAAAACTTATTTTCTACTTATGTTACTGCTGCTACACTGTACATTCCGCATAACCCTCCATTTTGCCCCCAACACAATCTTCCCTTAAAGCAAACAAGAATCACTTGGTGTAACTGATTAAGACACTGGTCATATCTGGCATTGTATATCCCTAATTTTTGAACTTTAGTCCCTTATCTCCTTGCCAAGAAGAAAAGTCAAGATTTTATTGTCTTCTGGAGTCAAGAGCAGTCACTACATCTATCAGAGTTCCAATGCCATTCAATGAAGCTTTACATTCCTGGGGTCACTGTGTAGATTAGGGGTTCTTAACCTGGGGTCCATGATTTCAGGTCTGGGAACTTGGATGGGGAAATTTTATTTTTTTAACCTCTGCTAAAATGTAGCATTTCCTTCAATTATTTAAAAACATTCTGAGAAAGGCCCAAAAGGGTCTGGCTTTCCCAGAGTGCCAAAGGAGTCCATGACACAGAGAGTTAAGAATTCTTGGTGTGAACTGTTCTGGTTTTGCTTACTTTGCATTTATCCATATGAGCTTGTCCCCTCTACTTTTTTTTTTAATTCTCTGCTCTTTTTATTTAATTGTTTATGATTTATAATGTACCATGTCTTATGGCAAAATAAAATTCTTCTTTCTGGTAAACCCTATATAAGCTATGAAGTCTCACTAAGGGCATTTCTAAATGTTAGTATTAAAAAGGAAAGGCAGCAGGCATTCATTCATGTGGACACCCTGGTCTATCTCCTTGACACCCTGTGGTTAGAATTTGCTTTGATATATAATACCTGCTAATGATGGTCCTATAACTGAAGTACCGTTTCTTTGTACGGTTAGTCCAAGCAGAGTTTGGAATTTTACAGAAAGTACTTTTGTAGAGAAACTGCTAAGAACATAAAACATTTTCTTCTCATGATCCCCAGCTTCAAATTAGAATCCCAAACTGATTTTAAGTGAAGGAAATAAAACCAGGAGAACAATATACATGATAACTATAATGGTGTGAGCTGAAATAATATTAAAAGCTCAGATTAATTGCAATGACCAATTTTGGTTGCAGAGAATAGATGAACAATCAATATGCAACAGTTAACTACTTATTATGTGGCAGGTTAGGACCAGGGAGACTGCGGCTTCAGTCTTGTCCCTGACACACAGTGTCAAAACCTTCTTCAGATTGTTACCATTCTTTTTTAAAAAATGAATTTTTATCAATATCTTTTTTTTAATGATCTAAAATTTTCCCTGAATCTCTAACCCATTTCCCACTGACTACTCTTTTCTCAGCTTTATTTCATCCCACTCCCCTCTACATTACATCCGAGACTCTTCCACCTATTAAACTTTCATCTTTCATATCTATTTCACAATTTTCAATCCCTGTGCCAGAAAGTCCACAAGGGACTTACTCGTTTATATGGTCCCTTTTAATGCTAGGGCTGTGATTCTATGAGATTGATCCCCATCATTTTCCTCATTGCTTGCATCTCAGACATCATATACTATTTTGCATTTAATTATGTTTTATGTGAGCCACATACCCTTAAATAGACTGCAGGCCCAGTGATATTGAAGATTTTATCTTAATTTCATATTACTTCCTGTGCCTGGCAAAGTGCTCTGTTGCAGAGGAGATATTGAATAAATGTTTGTAGAATTTGATAAATTTAGCTACATATCCCCCATTTTACCTTTAGCAGTTTTGGCATATTCATTATGATACAAAAATATCATCCAACAAAATATTTTGAATCATTAAAAGACTTTGATTTATTGAGAGGTTGAGATATAGTAAATATGTTAAAGTCCATACACAGAAATTAATACCTTTGTAAATGGGCTAGCCCATATGCACATTGGCAGATAAGAGCTGATTAGAGGCAAAGAATAGTTTAATTCCAGGCTTAAGTAATTAGGTTAAATTTTCCAGTGTGCTCAAAAGTAGATAATTTAAAAAGCAATTAAGTTAATGAAATGAAATTTTAGAATCAGAAGGCATTTTGGTAATTTTTGTCATTCATTTATTTTAGTAATGTTTCTTTCATGACCTCATTTAGGGTTTTCTTGGCAGAGATACTAGAGTAGTTTGCTATTTTCTTCTCCAGCTACATTTACAGATGAGGAAACTGAGGCAAACAGGACTAAGTGACTTGTTTAGGGTCACACAGCTAGTCAGTGTCTGAGACTGGACTAGAACTCAGGAAGATGACTCTTGTCTCTAGGCTAGAGGCTATATCCATTGTACTATTAGATGCCTTTTGGGTGATTATTTGTATTTTAAAAATGAACTACTTAACAGGAGTTCACAGTTTCATGTACTCGCCCATTTTACACTTATTGAAATGTTTGTATCTGTGGATGATCATTAAAAAAGAAAAAAAAAGACACTGAGGAAGTGATGGGAGAGAGATTATGAAGGAAGAATAGGCAGGATTTGGGGACTGGTTATTGGAACAAGGGAAAAGAATAACTCAAATATGGCTCTAGAAATCTAGATGCCAAGTAATTAACTCATCCCTGAATTAACCACCCAGCCAGCCACTTATTTGCCATCATTATTAATGCCAAGTCTACATGGTAGATGCTTTGCAAGGTTCAGCCTCACCAGGGAAAAAGGGGTTTAAAATCACAGAGGTCAAAGAGCTCACAGATATCATTTAGTCCAAAATAATCCTTACTACTCCTTTCCAAGGTAGCAGTCACACAGCTTCAACTTGAAGACCTCCAATATAGAGGACTCTACCATTTCCAGAGGCAGCCCATTCCTCTTCCGGATAACTCTGTTGCCTGACTGCCTCTTTGTAACGTCTTTTTTTCCACTGTTATTTGTTCTGGGCACTAAGGTCTTCAGTACCCATAGCTTGCAGACTTTATCTCCTTCCTTTTTTGGAAAATCAGGCCATCTGCTTTATTTCACTCTAATAATACTTCTATTCTCCATAACTTTTAAAGACCATTGACACTAGAGTTCTGGAATCCCACTGGTTCTTCCATTACTCTAGAGTGTACTTCACCTAGGCCTGCTTTCATCTCCTGGTTTCCTCTTCCCCTCATATCCCCTCCCTCAAAATAAAGATGCAGAATGGTGGAACGTGATAGATTGGATGTCAGATGAGTAACATAACAGGCTCCAAGATTTATGACCTGATTGAAGAGAGAGAATCTCACTGTTCTGTTCAGAATTTAACCTGAGAAAACACTTGTTTCAATCCTTCTGTTGCTGGTGTTGTCAAGTTCCTGCTTCTCAATCAGTTTTGCCTCTGCTCCTAAAATTCTTGGGGACTTGCCTTATCATCTGCTCACTTGCTCTACTTTCCTTCCTCAATCCATTTAGATTAGAGGGTCTTAACCTTTTAGATATGTATGGATCCATTTGAGAGTCTGGTGAAATCTACAGAACCCTTTTTAGAATAAAGTTTTTATATGCATAGAATAAAAACACAGAATTATAAAGGATATAAATTATATTGAAATATACTTTTCAAAATATTTAAAAATTCATGAGCTCCAGGTTAAACTCTCACAGAATTGGGGAATTTTAGAATTGGAAAGAAATTTAGATCATTTATAGTTTTTGTTTTCACATTACCAAATTTGACTTGATGTAGAAAATTCTAAAAGAAATCTGCATTCCAAAAAGACCCACTATGGTCTTCAAGTGATAGTATGGTATTCTCTGTCTCTCTCCACTCCTTTTCTCAGCACTCTGTGTCTTCCTACCCCCTGACCAAAACACAAAAAACAAACAACAAAAATCCCAAACCAAAAATCCTCCAAATTTAAGTAGAACAGTGGAGCAAGGAGAGATTACCACCTCTGCTGGTGGCAGACTGGGAACTTGGCTTGAGATTTTCAGTGCTGAGAGAATCAGTCTTTGCCCAGCTCTGTCTGGCTGTGTCCCTCCATTCTTGGGTGCCCTGTGTCTGTTACCCCTCCCACCCCCTCCCATGTGTTGCCCATCCTTTCCGGTCTGTGTTTGCCCTCCGTATTTTTCCCCTTGGTTCTGGCTGGGCCCCATATGTTCCTCCTCCTGCTTTTACTTCTCTGTCCCCAGCTCCCACATGTCCTTGAAATGTGATGTCCATCCCTCCCTCCATAGGCCCATGAACCCCTCCTGGCTTCCTTTCCTTCCCCATATCTATGGGCAAATTCATATTATGTAAAAATTATTTAAAGGTTTGCAGAATTGTCCACAAATGTAAAAAGTGGGAACTGTCTGTAGTTCAAAACTCATTTAAGACATGGAAAAACTGAGGCTAAGCAAAGTGGCATAATCTGCCTAAGGTCACTGAGCAGAGCAGAGCACCTGACTTCAATATCAATATGCTTTCCATGAGACAGCACGGCTTCCTAATGACTATTTACATGGACTTTGGCTGATCACATGATTCCGAGTTGCTTGATTTGCATCCTGTGGATTCTGCTGCCACAGCCTGGGACCTGGAAGGTTTAAGAGAATGGAGTATTGACCGACTGACTGACCATCAACAGAACCAGGAATGCCAGGAGGGCAGCAGGTTTTTGGGAGAAAGAGATCATGCCCACTTGTGCAGAAGCCTTCCAGACGAGGGCTGATATTTGGAAATAAGCTGCTAGCCAGAAGCAAACAAATCACTTGGCTGCCATTTCTTGGCAGCCTAGAGAGTGCTGGCTAGTATTAATAGTGCTATTATCTTCAGAAGGGACAACATCTTCCTTGACTTTGTATCCTCTTCAGAAATCTTACAATACTTGCTGCCATATACAAAGCAAACTGCTCAAGAGAAATCCTTTTTGGAATGAATCAGTCATGGGTTGACTAGGGGCAACTAGATGGCCTAATGGATAGAGTGATGGGCCTGGAGTCAGGAAGACTCGTCAAGTTCAATCTGGCCTCAGACACTTCCTAGCTGTGTGACCCTGGGCAAGTCACTTCCCCCTGTGTGCCTCAGTTTCCTCATCTGTAAAAGGAGCTGGAGAAGGAAATGGCAAACCAACCAGTGTGTCTGCCAAGAAAGCACCAAAAGAATCAGACATGACTGAGACAATTGAACAAAAAGTCTCGTACTCTGCTCTGGCCAGATCAGATCCTGATATTTGTTTTCAGAGCTCCTTATTCTTGAAGACTTTCCAATTCAACTCAATCTCCGAAGCAGGCAAAGATAGAGCAGCCTTCAGTCAGTCAGTCAATAAACATTTACTAAATGCCTACTATATAATGTGCTAAGTATTGGGGGATGTAAGGAGCAGCAAAAAGACACCCTCTGCTCTCTGAAAACTCACAGTCTAATGGGAAAGCCAACATGCAAACAACTATGTGCAAACAAGATACGTACAGAATAAACTGATGGTAATCAACAGAGTGAAGGCACTAGAATTAAGGGGGAATCAAAGAAAGACTCCTTGCCAAAGGTGAAATTCCAAGCATGGAAAACAGTCAGTGAAAATGCCCAGCTTGGAAGATGGAGCCTCTCAAGCAAAGAAGAGGAAGGAGGTCAGTGTCACTGGACTGCACTTTATGAGTATGGGAGTGTAAAGTGCTGGAAGACGAGCAGTGTGGAAAGAGGGAGATGGCCAACCAGAGGGTCTTAGGTTTGGTCCTGGAGAAGATGACAGGGAGTCACAGGAGTTAGCTGAGTGTGTGTGTGTGTGTGGGAGCTGACACGATCAGATCTGCACCTCAGGAAAATCACTTTGACAATGGAGTGGAGGATAGGCAGGAGTAGGGAGAGACTTAAGGCAGGCGGACCAGTGGACCAGCCTAGGGGTGATGAGGGCCTGCACCAGGACGATGCGAGGGCCAGAGAGAAGGTGCGCTAGGGAGACAAACCTGACAGGCTTTGGCAGCAGATTGTATCTAGAGGATGAGAAAAGGAATCAAGGATGCAAGCAGGGAAAAGAGAATGAGCTCACCTTTGAACAGGTTGGGTTTAACATGTTTACAAGATGTCCAGCTGGAGGTGTGTGACTGAAGGGCAGCAGACAGGTTAGGACTGGACGAGTCGATGTGAGAATCATCAGCATAGAGGGGACAATTGAGTCCATCCCAGCTAATGAGATCAGCTAGTGAAATAGCAAAGAGGCTGAATAGAAAAAGACCCAGGACAGAGTCCCATGGTTAGTAGTTAGTAGTTAGTAGTCTGGATGAAGATCCAGCAAAGGAGACTGAGAAGGAACAGTCAGGTATAGAGGAGGAGAACCAGGTGTCATGAAAACCTATGGAGGAGAGAGTATCAGTGGAGATGACAGCAGAAGAGAGGTTAAGAAAGATGACTAAAATGGGCTACTGAATGTGATGGTGAAAAGATGGCTGGAGAGCAGTTTCAGTTGAATGATGAGTGGAAGACAGAATGTTGAGAATTAAGAGGTACTGAAGGCATCTAGGTGGATGGCCTTCTCAAAGCGTTTGGGCACAGAAGGAGAGACAGGGGATGATATTTAGCAGAGATGCTTGGATTTAGTGAGGGTTTTTTGAAGATAAGGAGGCATGGACGTGTTTGTTGGCAGGAGGGAAACAACTACAAGGGAATGGTGAGATGGTGCGAAAAGACATGATAGGGGAAGCAATCTGCTGAAGAAGCTGAGAGGAAATGAGGTAACTGGGCATGTAGAAAGGCATGAGAAGAGTCATTCCATCAGAGTAGGGTAAAGGAGGAGACTGCCAGAAGGCATCTGGGTGATCAGAGATGAGGAGAGGAAAAGAGAGAGCTCTCCTTGGTGAACAGTCTTTAGTACCTTAGAATCATTCCCCGTATATACTCATCACTTTCACAGGGAACCTTAACCTGGCTTCTGTTTTTTATTACAGCAAGTCACCACTATATAAACAATTTATGCATATAAACATGAAATAGGGAAGTTTGAGCCTAGAAATTTCATCTTTGTTCTTAATTCTGACTGTGTAGGAAGCACAGTTTATCTTCTTATTTATAAAAATAGAGCCCTTTGCATGTCATTGTTTATTTAAATTTTTAATATGGTATACAAGCCACTTACTACTAGTATGATAAAAATACAAGACTGGAAAAAAGTGATTTTGTTTCAAATAAAAACATTCTATGCATTAATAATAAGTGAAGATCACTCAGCTAATCAACTCTTACTCCTCCAACAGGGAGAATTGTGCTTGACAACCAGAATATTTTTTTCACGTGACTTCCGTTAAAAGCCAGTTATTGCCTCTCTGATGTTACATATTGAGATCATTCCTGCTTAAATTAGAAGCTCGTTAAAAATTTTCCCCTCAATCTTTATTCCCTACCCCCCACCAATCTTTTTTCTGTTTCTTGAAATTAAACATTAATTTCATTTTGCTGACCAACAACCTTTTACATTTTTTGAAACAAATAAAAATTCCTAGTTACTCCCAATTCCCATTTGGGAACAACATTCAGCAAAAGCTCTTTATTGCTTTCAATAAGGAGTGCAGGCTAGATCTTTGCCTCCCAGCCAAGAACTGATACCTGATTCTGGACTGTATCCATAGAAATTCTCTTACCACTTACTCTGGTGCACCATGACTTGACAGAATCCTTGAAACCAAGGGGTCAAAAAACATTTCCCTTGTATACCTCAATAGCTACTTAGGTCTAATATCTTCATGTGTGGTTTCCTTTGAGAAAAGGATAACATTCCTCAATAGCTAAAAAAGACCAGTTCGGGTCATATAGAATCTAAGTGTTCTGTCACCAAAAAGAAGAAAATACCAGACTTCATTTTCTATAGTCTTTGCTCTGTAACAATTATGTCTTGTTAGTATGTTTCTAGGGAACAGAAACTAGGTTTCCAAGTAATCCTCTAATTCCCATTTTTTTGCTTTGTCCTATCATTTCCTTTTTTTCTGATAAGAAATCACAAAATCATAGACTTTAATAAAAGGGGCCTCAGAAACTATTGAGCTTAATAAAGCCTCAAAGGTCATGATCAAAAGTGAGTTTTAGAGTCTTGAGAGAATCTCTTCCCAGGACTCTCAAACAATTTCTGATATTTCTTTGTTAAAAAGTATTTTTATTCATCTTTTGTTTTTACATTACCTCCATTTCTTCCTGTATGTTTCCCGTTTCCCCTTCTATACAGCTATCCTTTTTACAATTTGTTTTATGTATTTTAGATATTTAAATTAAATAAATTTAATTAAATTTAAAGAATTTGAAATAAATAATTTGAAGAATTTCAGATATTTAAATTAAAAGAGAAATATTTGTTTTAAAAAGGGGTGCCTCCACTACACACCTGTCAGATTGGCTAAAATGACAGGAAAAGATAACGATGAATGTTGGAGGGGATGTGGGAAGACTGGGACACTGATGCATTGTTGGTGGAGCTGTGAACGGATCCAACCATTCTGGAGAGCAATTTGGAGCTATGCTCAAAAAGTTATCAAACTGTGCATACCCTTTGACCCAGCAGTGTTTCTATTGGGCTTATATCCCAAAGAAATCATAAAAGAAGGAAAGGGCCCCACATGTGCAAGAATGTTTGTGGCAGCCCTTTTTGTGGTGGCTAGAAACTGGAAACTGAGTAGATGCCCATCAATTGGAGAGTGGCTGAATAAATTATGGTATATAAATGTTATGGAATATTATTGCTCTGTAAGAAACGACCAACAGGACGATTTCAGAGAGGCCTGGAGAGACTTGCATGAACTGATGCTGAGGGAGATGAGCAGAACCAGGAGATCGTTGTACACGGCAACAACAGTACTATATGAGGATCAGTTCTAATGGACATGACTCTCTTCAACAATGAAATGCTTCAAACCAATTACAATTGTTCAGTGAAGAAGGCCATATACACCCAGAGAGAGGGATGTGAAATGTGGACCACAACATAACATTTTCATGTTCTCTATTGATGTTTGCTTGCATTGTATTTCCTTTATTGGATTATTCTCTCTTATAGATAGGATTTCTCCTGAACAAAAAAATGATGTGTGGCAATAACTATACATATATTCAATTTAAGTATTCTAACATAATTATCATGTAGTGGATATCCTACTATCTAGGGGAGGGGTGGGGAGTAGGGGGGAAAATTTGTAACAGAAAGCTTTGTAAGGGTTAATGTTTAGGAATTACCCATACATATGTTTTGCAAATAAAAAGTATTAATAAAAAAAAAGGGGGGTGCCTCCAAACTGAAGACAAAACTTCACTTATGGTATGTCTGAGACAGAATACAATAGCATTATCTCCCCATACTGAATTTGTGGTCTTCCTGGGCCATTTTTTTTTTTTTGAGTCCAACAAACCAGGACAAGTGAAATGCTTCAGTGTTATCTTCTCTTATGCAATGCAGAGAACTACTATATTACTTGTGGCCCGAAATATCTGTCTCTTCTCTGTGCTTTCTGTCTTTGAGTTGGATCCTCTGAATATGTCTCTTAGAGCGGAGGATGGTATATATGCTTCTGGTGTGTTGAGATGGAACTTAAAATGCTTTCTCCCTTTAGGAAAAAAGTTATCAATGTTGGTTAGGTATAACTGAAATCATGAAGTGGTTAAATGGTAGAGTGAATAGAGTGCCAGGACTGAGTCAAGAGGAGTTTAACTTGAGTTTAAATTTGGTCTCATACACTGGTTATATGACCCTGGGCAAGTCATTTAACCCTGTTTGCCTCAGTTTCCTCATCTGTAAAATGAGCTGGAGTAGGAAATGGCAAATCATTAAAGTAACTTTGCCCAAAAACCCTCAAATGGTTCATAAAGAATTGGAAATGATTGAATAACAACAACAAAAATAATTGAAATCATATTAGCAAAATTACCATACTTTAGTTCCATTATGGGCAAAACAGGATTTTTATGGGTTCAAACATTGGAATCTGGAGCTAAACTAATACCTAAAAGGGATTTAATAGCAGATGATTTGACCTCATTTAACATAGAAACTGATTTCTTATTTTTTTTTTAAATTTTTAAAAAATTTTATTTGCATAACATATGTGTGGGTAATTCTTCAACATTAACCCTTACATAGCTTTCTGTTACATATTTTTCCCCCCAACTCCCCACCCCTCCCCTAGATGGCAGGATATCCACTACATGTTAATTATGTTAAAATACTTGACAAATCGAATATATGTATACATATTTCCACACTTATCATTGTTGTGCAAGAAAAATCGTATCTACACAAAAGACATATCAGATAAAGGAAACACAATGTAAGCAAATATTAATCAAGAGTATGAGAATGTTATGTTGTGGTCCACATTTCACATCCCTCTCTCTGGGTAACATAGAAACTGAGACCAATAAATACTAAATGACTTGCTTGTGATCACTCAGCTGGTTGATGGCAGAATTGGCATTATAATTCAAGTTTTCTAACTTCCAGTCCACTGTTCTTTCTATTCCACATTATTTCTGTGGAAAAGTACAAGGTCTTCTAAAATGTCTGAGAGCCATTTTAAGCTATCAAAGCTGAAATGTTGAAATTCTCAATATTGCATAAGGGGAAAATTTTACTTTATGTCTTTGGAGGAGAAGTTATCCTTAAATACAGGCTGGTTGATCATTGCTAAATCACATACAGTCAGTTTTAAACTTTGAGAGCTTAAAAGGGAACTAAGACTTTGGGGACACCACAGGGTCTCAAATGATGAACTTTAAAATAAACTACTAAGATATAGCCTAGCTCTTTTTAGTGCTAGAAAATCTAACTGATGACAAGGTACACAGAGTCAATGCAGAAAGTGAAAGTACGGGATTGTAAGATCATTTAAAAGGATTAAATGAATGAAAATTATGTATTCATGAATTTATATCTTCAGGACATTCATATGAATATAAATGGCATTCCTTGGTCTCCAATAGAAACCCTGTGCAGTCCTTATCCAAGTTTCTTATCTCTTCTTTATTCTCTTCAAGTTTAAGTATGCTCTTGGCCTTGGCCCAATTCTAGATGGTTCTGATACAGCAAACTAAACCATTCACTCATGTGCAATCCAGAAGCTGCAATAAATCTCATGGCTTTCTCAATCCTCATCCTTTCTGATTTTCTTTTACCCTTTGACACTATTAGTCATCCTCTCCTGGATACTCTCCTCTCTAGGTAACTGTGACATTGCTCCCTCCTAGTTCTTTTCCTACCTCAGTGTCATCCTTGACTCCTCACTCACATATCTAATCTGCTGAGAAACATCTCATAGATATCCCCTGGTCCCAACTCCCAGGGCTCACCCTGGGGCAGTAGCCTTCTGAGTGACCTCTCTGACCCTGGCCTCTCCCACCCACCACCCTCCACTGAGCTGCCACAGGGCTCAGGTCTGACCTAGAGCACCAGGCCTTAACTCAGGGAAAGTGCGCGCATTTAGGGTGACTAAAAATCTGGCCTCAGACACGAGTACTAGTTGGGCTGTCTTAGGCATAACCCTGTCTGCCTCAGTTTTCTCATCTGCAAAATGAGCTGGAGAAGAAAATGGAAAACGGCTTCGGTATCTTTGTCCAAAAAACTCCAAATGGGGTCATGGAGAGTCAGACATGCCTGAAGATGACCAAACAACAACAACAAATGACCATGTCACCTCTCCCCTACCTCTACATACACTCACCCTTTCCCTCTCCCTCTCTTCCTTCCCCCCGCCCCTGTCTCTCAATCTCTTTGTCTTTTCCCCCCTTCTTTCTCTCTTGGTCTCTGTCTCTGTTTCTCCGCTCTCTCTCTCTCTCTGTATGTGTGTGTGTCTGTCTCTCTCTCAATAAATTCTAGTAGCTCCCAATTACCTTCAACATTAAATATAAAAATCTTTGTTGGCTTTTATATTCCTTCACAATCTGGCCCCTTCCCACTTTTCTAGTTTTCCTTGACTTCCCTTTCATGTAGTTTCCTATTCAGGGCCTTTGGCCTCCTGGCTCTCCCTTAGATATGGTATTCCATCTCTTGATTTCTTTTCATTGGCTAATCTCTTAAAATGTTTTTCTTCCTTTTCTCTGTTGTTGCCCACAACAGCAACTTCCCCTTGAAAGGCTTTTCCTCCTTGTCCCTACCTCCTGACTTCTTGGGCTTCTTTCAAGTCTCAGCTTAAATCTCAGCTTCTACAGGCTCCTGATGCCCCAGGTACTAATGTTTAGATCGCTCTTTCCATTTTCACTGTACTTGTCTGATAGGTTTAATTTTTTGTCTGCTATCTTTGCCATTAGAATATGAGCTCCCAATAGGTCAGTGAGAACTGGTTTTTTTTTTGGTTTTTTTTTTTTAAACTTCCTTTGTATCCACATCACTTTGCATAGGGCCTGGGGCACATGGTAGATGTTAAATAAATGCTTGTCTACCAAAAGACCAACCTTTTCTTAATTTATGTTCTCTGAACTCATTCAGGTTATTCTGCCATTGTCTTTTTTCAGAGCTTCCCCTAATCATTTAATAGCACTGGCTACCAACCTCCCTGGTCGACAAAATATAATAACAATAATGCTAAAAATATGAAAGTAACAAGAACCTTTAGAACTTGTTGAGCAAATTTAATGGTTTCAGAGAATTCTGACATATAATATCTTATTTCATGTTCACAGCCAAGCAGAGAGGATAATATAATGCCATCTTTCAAATAGAGAAACAAGGAACCCCAAAAGCTAATTAACCTTCATAGGATTGTAGATGTAAGTAAAGCTGGAAGGAAAATGTAATGTAATCTACTCCTCTCCCCACCTTCTATTTTCCAGATGAGGAAACTGAGGCACAAAGAGTGACTTCTTCAGGATCAAACAGCTAGCAAAGTATCTGAGAAAGGATTGAAATCCAAGTCTCCCCAGGCCCTATCCTCTATACAATATTGTCTCTCTATTTATATACTAATTAATGAAAGAGCTAGAATAGCATCATAGTCTCAGATATGGAGTTCAGATATGGACCCTTAAAGGTCTGCTAGTCCAAAAGCTTTATTTTTAGATATGAGGAAATTCAAGCCTAAAGTGGTTAAATAACTTTACTAAAATTACACAGGGAATATGTAGCAAAGACAGGATTTGGATCCAGGCCCTTGACTCCATAACTGATTCTCAGTCTACTGCACCCAACTGAGTAGAAGTTTGGTCTTCCACAACTTGTCTAGGAAATTGAATATATAATTCTCTCATTGAATGCACAAGTAGGATTACTTGAAAAATGGGAAAAGAACCCCAACAGTTCCTTAACTATTTTTAAAGCAGCTATGTTCATTTGAGCCATAATCCTAGAATCTTAAGTCATTTAATTTCTCAACCAAAAAACTGATCTCTTTGGTTCTGTAATAATCTCCCTTCATGGTAAATTGTTGAGTCTGATTATTGTTTGATTATTTGTGGCACCATTTGGGGTTTTCTTGGCAGAAACACTGGAGTGGGTCACCATTTCCTTTTCCAACTTTTTTTTTTTTTTTTTTTACAGATGAGGAAACTGAAGTAAACTGGGTTAAGTTCCTCGTCCAGAGTCATAGAGCTGGGAAGTGTCTGAAGGTAGATTTGAACTCAGGAAAATGATTCTTCTTGACTCCAGGTCTGGCCCTCTATTCTCTGTATTACCTACCTGTCTATGGCATGCCCATGCTCATGGCAAATTACTGACAAAATCACAATTAAGTCTTTCATCTTTTCTCTATCTCCCCTTCTCATATTTCCCGGATTCAGGAACCTTGTTCCAGTCAAACAGACTTGCTGAGTAGGAAATTATTTTTGCTACTAAGCACTTATTTCCCCCACCTGGATTGCTTTTACCTATTTTCTCCATGTTCTTCCACATAACTAAATAGAATCACTGTTCATTAGAGCATCTATGCCCCTCAACACTCCCAAATATAGTTATGGAAACCTGTATGGAGCAATAATGTTTATTATTCTTGATGTCACATCCATTCCACAGGACTATAAACTGAACTTCTTTACATTAACCATGTATCATCCAGTATGCTAAAAGGAAGGAAAATGTGTCTTTCCTCCCTCTCCAATCTTTCCCTACATCAGACTGGAAGTTTCCTAAAAGTAGAAATCATCAGTCAATATAAAGGCACAAACAGTGGTTGTGTTATAAAGAGATCAGGGATTCTAGTTTTCACTCTGCTATACATTATCTGAATTTGACAATATAAGCCACATCACCTACCTATTCTGCAATTTTCTCATCTGTTAAAGTAACATCTATTAAAAATAATATAAAATAAGATAATGTTGGCACAGTGGATAGAGCCCCAGGCCTGGAGTCAGGAATTCTCTTCTTCTGAGGTATAATCTGGCCTTAGACACTCACTAGCTACGTGACCTGGACAAGTCACTTAACCCTGTGTGCCTCAGTTTCTTCATCTGTAAAATGAGCTAGAGAAGGAAATGGCAAACCGCTTCAATACCTTTGCCAAGAAAACCCCAGATGGGATTGTGAAAAGTCACACACAACTAAAACAGGAATAACAACAATAGCAAAGTGATCCATAGGAGAACTGAACCCATTGATCTGTCCTTATTCACATCACAGGTCTGGGAGGAATGTGAGAAGTCATTTAGTCCAAACCCACCATTTTACAGATAAAATTTCGTCCCAAGAGTTATCTGTCAACAGAGCTATCTGACCAAATGGAACATTTCAGACACTTGAGGCTTCCCTATGAGTGTGACTGTCCTGGGTCACAGCGATCCAGGTCTGCCAGCCTGCTCACAGTGATTTCCACATTACCTGCCATTTTCTTCTTGCCATGTACTTTTTCATCCGATCTTTGGATAGCTTCTTGGCTTCCATATTTTTGGTGTCTTTCATAAGCCATGGATGTTGAAGGCATTGGGTGCAGTCGAGGCGGTTCCTATCCCAGACAGATCAGAGAATCAGAATGTTAGAGCTAGAAGGGACACTGGAGATTGACTAGCCCTAACTTTTCAGGTGACAGATGAGGAAAAGAGAGAGACTGATGTGAACAGCATTACTGAGCAAGTCAGTCAGAAAGTTGTCCACAGAATCCAGGTTTTTTAACTCTCAGGACCATATTCTTCCGGCTGAACCAAGCTGGATTTCTAAGACACTGCAATAATATATCTTTGCTCAGCTCCTTCTGCTCCATTTTAGCTGACTTGGAAATGTAGGAACTCTTTCAAATTGGTGAGAGAAAATGTATCTGGGGACAAGAATATGTGACTCAAGCTAGGTGGTGCAATGGCTAATGTGCTGAGCTTGTGGTTAAAGAAGACCTGAGTTCAAGTCCAACCTTAGACCCTTACTAACTGTATGACCCTAGGTAAATCACTTAACCAATGCCTGTTTCAGTTTCCTCATCTGTAAAATGGGTGTAATAATAGCACCTACCTACCAGGGTTGTTGTGAAGATCAAATAAAAAAATTTGTAAAGCACTTTACAATCCTAAAGGAACCATATAAATGTTAATAATCATTACTATTATTATTAAGGAAGAAAGACCCAGAACCTGAAATTCTGTTTTTAGTTTGAACATAAAATTAATTTCGACCACCTAAATTCTGAGTATTTTTGCAGTGTTACAAATATATCTGGGAATATCTGAATGGAGTCCATCTCAGAAATTTTCTAGGCCAAGTTGTCTCAATCTGCCATAAGAAGTAATGGGCAACATTGGAAACCTCTGCTTTTCTGTCTTTGTTTCTCTCTCTAAGAAAAGTAAGAGTGACACATGTAGCTGAAAGACTTTTAAATTACAGAGCAGCAACATGAGACTGTAAATGTGAAATATAATTAAGCTTCTGTTATCAGAAAGGTTGAGAAATATGATCCTCTGGTTAACCAAATATTTTCATTAATAACATTGCTCTTTGTATCACATATGAATTTATAATATGAGAAAATGCTGAATCTACAACAATACTAAACATCAGTGAATATTTCACTGATATTTGTTGAAGCTGAAAGTGCTCCCACTTAGAAATTTTCATAATATGTTATTTGTATTTGTATATGTGCCCCTTTCCCACACTAGAATTTTCTTTAAAAAAAAAAAGTTTCTTTTTTTTCCCCAGTTACATGTAAAGACAATTTTTTTTTTGCTTTTTGCTGAGGCAATTGAGGTTAAGTGACTTGCCCAGGGTCACACAGCTAGGGAATGTTAAGTGTCTGAGGTCAGATTTGAACTCAGGTCCTCCTGACTTTAGGGCTAGTGCTCTATCCACTGCACCAACTAGCTGCCCCGTAAAGACAATTTTTAACATTAAAAAAAATTTTTTTTTATTCGCAAAACATATATGTATGGGTAATTTTTCAACATTGACTTACAAAGCTTTCTGTTGCAAATTCCTCCCCCCCACCTCCCACCCCTCCCCTAGATGGCAGGATATCCACTACATTAACATTTATTTTAAAAAAAATTTTGAGTTCCAAATTTCCTCTCTTCCTCCTACTCAATTCTCCCTCCTCCTTGAGACTTTGAAATAGATTATACATGTTCAATTGTGTAAAACATATAACCATATAAGTCATTTCCATATTAGATTTTAAACTCCTTAAGAGTAGAGATTTTTACCATATCTGTTTTTGAAATCCCAGTGCCTTATATGCATTAGTAGGTACTCTGTGTTTATAACAAAGTATCTTTTTAATTGAATGGAGAAATGAATTCTGTTCTCAATCAACAAGAATTTTGTAAATTCCTACTGTGTGGCAGGCATTGTACTTAGCCCTGGAGATACAAATCCAAAGATTGAAACAAGTTCTAGTCTCAAGGAGCTTACAACTACATCTCCAATTCCATAACACTTACCTGTAGTTGTAATAACAGTTCACATTTATGTAATATCTTGTCCTTTGGTTTATTAGCTAGCATTGATTTCTTTCTTTTCTTATTTCTTTCCTTTTCTCTTTTTGTTCATTCATTCATTTGTTCATTCCTTCCTTTTTTTCCCTTCTTTCCTCAATCAGGATTAAGTGACTTGCCCAGGTCACATAGCTAGTAAGTATCTGAGGCCACATTTGAACTCAGGTCATTCTAAGTCCTCCAAGTCCTGGCTCCTGACTCCCAGCTGCTCTTAAAGAGCTCTTTAAAGTTTACAAACCACTGATCTCATTAGATGCTCACAATAACCCTGGGAAGTAGGTGCTATTATTAACCCCACTTTACAGATGAAGAAATTGAAGTAGACAGAGATTAAGTGACTTGACCAGTGTCACTCATATTTTCATGATTTCAAGTCCAATGCTCTCTCCTAAATAACTCTGTATTTCCTAGCTGTCTAGTTTGTAATTTACAAAGCACTTCTGTCACAACACAACAACCTTGTCAAGTAAATGGAATAAGTCATAACTAATAAGAACTGAAACTCAAAGATCCTCAAAGACTGATGACTGATACAAGTTACTAGTAGAATTAAAATTCAAACTTACATCTTCTGATTGATTCCAAGTCTAAGACTTATTCCATTTCACTACAGTGCTATTCATTACATAGCTATTTCAGAGATTCATAACCTGGAGTCCATCAACTTCTTTTTTTTTTTTTTAGCAAATATATTTGGATAACCATATTTCAGTTTAATTGATTTCTTTTGTAATCCTACATATCTTATTTTCTGTATTTATCAGCATCATGGCTTCCCCAGACTGCCCAAGGTTAAGAACTCCTAATTTAATTTTCCGCTTCACTGTTAAGTCTAGACTGCACTCTTCAATATTCCCTATCTGATACTGCACCAAGAGTAAAGCTCACTGATGAATGGAAAATGTCTTCCTTCTCCCTTTAGCTCCACATACAGACACACAATCAGGCTCTCCTCCACACTGGCACTGGCTGAAATGGAGGGTTTATAAGAGAGCTGGGCAGTGAGGGGGAAGCCTCTCCTTTTTCTATCCCAAACTTTCCCCTTCCCCCAGAGGGAAAGCAAAAACACATGAATCTCTAGGCGTTACTTCATGTCCTTTTTCAGTAAGTTGCTGATAAAGTCCTTGGCATCCTCAGAAATCTCATCAAATGCTTCGTCGTCAAAGTCCCAGGTGGCCGAAGTAACATTTGCTAAGGTCTCGTTGTCATTGTCACCCATGAAAGGGGAAAGTCCACTGACCCTGGGGAGAAGGAAATGCAGAGAGCACCTGTGAGTAGCGAGCAGGTGGGCACCCTTCCCAGCCAGGGCAGTGGGCTGGGGAAAAAGGGAGAGGGAGTTATGATTGCAATAACCTAAAAAGGCAGTGGAATCAGGCTTACCCAAGTTACAGTGCCCCAGTACATAAATAAGACAGTGAGATTTCAGACATTACATTCACTCTCCCACTAAACATTTTCCCCCCCATTGCTGAAAAGGAATAAGGATTGTTTCAGTCTTTGTAGTTGTATTCCCAGAATATAGTATAGTGCCTGAGCCATAAATATTTGATGGATGGATGGAAATGAAATGTTTTGTTCCATTAAGTTTATTGCTTTTTAAAAAAGGAAATTAAAACAAAGAAAATTTGCCATCCATCATGGGTCTGGTCCTCCTTTTCCCACAGCCCTAATCTTTCCCCAGGCCTTGGTTACAAATCTTCTGTTTTCACAAAATACAACCTACATTGGGGTAAGGAAAGGAGCAGAAAAAAATAGTGTGGTCTACTTGATGATGGATAGGTCCCTCATGGCCCAAGAGATTCTTGGGAGGATATCCTATAATGTGTGAAGATTCACAGAATCCAACTGACATCTATCTTATAGGGAAATGGGAGGTGGGGAAGGAGTGTGGTGGGAGTGAGAAAAAGGACTAGAGCCTGTGACCACCTCAGTGATACCCAGAGTGACTGACAAGGGCAGGGGTGGGGGGAGGAGGTCATACAACACAGTCTAGCTGGGAGGTATTTGCTAGAACTCTATAGTGGATGGGGAAGGGGTAGGGGGCACCAGGAGTCATGCACAGATGATGCTCCTGTGGCTGCAGTGTCACGTTGTGGGAAATTTCAGAGTGCAAAAGAAGCAGGCTGCAGGGGATGGTAACTCAGCAGGAATAATGGGTGTGCTAGAGCCAGCTCAAACTGGATTGTGGGACCCAGTTATTAAGTTTTCAATATGAGATTTTTATACTACAGAACTGCTACAAATGAAGACTTGATTTATTGTTTTGTTGTTTATAGAGATCTAAGAAAGCAATGAGAAAAATATTTAAAATGTAGATTAAACTAAAATATGTCATATGCACATCCTTTCCTTTCCTCTTTCTGAGAGCTGATTACTAAACATTTACCAACAAATCCCTGGTTAAAAATCCAATAAATGTTAACTGAAAATTTCAACTCTCCTCCACTCTAGATCAATAAATATGATATATCAGGACAGCTAATGTTCACAGGAGAAGGCCTCAAAACAGGCCGTCAGATGAAAATGAGACAGAGAGGGCATCCTACAAAATTGTCCCAGAACTCCCAAGAGTCATAAGTAATACGTAAAGGAGACAAGCAATGCATAAACAGTACCAGCTGGGCTTCCATTACCTTGGTTACTTATCAGGGGAAAGAAGAATAAAGGGATAAAGCTTTGAAGGCACAAATATATCTCCCTCCTTTCCTCCCCAATCAGAGTTTTAAATGGATGATTTGCATCAGTGAATGAAAATCTCCAAAACACAGAACCCTGCATTCCCTGTCTGATGTGGTCACTTTGATGGTCAGCTCTGCTCAACTGATTTTCTTTGCTACAAAGAGTATATAGAGAGTGGTAAAGTGAAGCAATACTGAAAAGGCAGCAAAGACTCAAGGTAACTTCCAGGTAGAACCTCAGTGTCCCTGAATGGGAAAAGATAGAAATGACTTAGTATGATCATGTCTCCATTTCTGTGAAGTGTTTTCTACATAGATGTCTTAAAATTCATTATCATCTATCTTCTATCTATCTGTCTGTCTGTCTTATACTTTATCCTTAAAAGCATTTCTGTGAAGCCAAAATACTAAAAATTAAAATTATTCTATAATAAGTAAATAAATTTCAATCCTACGCTGTTCTACCATTCCATTTTGTTTCTTGGAATCCTTGTTCTAATGGTCTTTTATTTTTTTTTATTGGGAACTTAACAATCATTAACAAACAGATACAAACATTTCTCTGTACAAAGAATTAGATAAAATTAAAATGCTTTTGTACAAGCAAAACCAATGCAGTTATAATTAGAAGAAATATAGTTAATTAGGAAAAATCTTCCAGTGATATTTCTATAACAATAGTCTGTTTAATATCCAGGATCTATGGGGAATTTAAACATATAGCAGAATTAGAACTATTCTCCAAAAGATATGTAGACAAAGGATAGGAACAAATGAGGAAAGATAAGATATCAACAAACATATAAAGAAATGCTCCAAATCACTAATAATAGAAATGCAAATTCAAGAACTTTTGAGGTTCCACCTCATGCCCATCAGGTTGGCAAAGATGACAATTACAGGAAAGGACAATTGTAGAGCCTGTGGGAGGACAGGACACAAATATATTATGGGTAGAGTGGTGAACTGAACCTACCATTCTGGAAAACAATATGAAGCTACAGAGTGATTATACTGCAAATACTTGGGTTTTAATATTAACAAACTGTCTTCCATATTAGATATATAATTTCTTTCCAGAAATTATTCTGTGTATATTTTGCATTTATTTACATGTGGAGAGAGCAGAGGCTGTTTCATTTTGCCATTGTAATTTTATTGCTTGGCACAGCAACCAGCCCAGAATAGTCACTTAATAAATTCTTTTTTGGAATTAACTGAATTGAATTACAGTCATCTTGTTATTATCCAGATCATATAAAAAAGGAGGATAATTCTAGTCTTCTAAACATGGTATGAAACCAGATTAATCCATGAAAATACCCTGAGAAGCTCAGTTTATAAAACTAGCTATCTGCATGTAGCTTTTTCATATCTCACTGTTTAATTCCAAACTCATTTGCCCCTGCCACTAAGCAGCAATACTTTTAGGACATCTCTTGCAACATCCATTCACGTACTTAGAGAATGTAAATTGATCACCTGAGTCAAATGTAATGAGGAAGGTGATCTGAAAAATAATCACATAATGCCCTCCACCAAAGCCAAATATAAATGACTTCTGGATAATTTATACAACTGCTTTCATTCATTATTGAGAAGTGATTATAGCTCCTTAAACAAAGGAATATAAAAATTGGCATGCAAGTTCAGACAAGAACAGTAAGTTCTATATCCTGTCAGAGCTTAGTGGGACAGAGTGTAAGAAAACATAATACTTGTTCAATATGAATTCAAAAATTCCTAACTACACTCATTTCTTTTTAATTCAATTTTATTTTATTTTCAGGTCTGTATCCATTTTCTCCTACCTCTTCCCCCATTTGAGAAACCAGGAAAAGTCAAATTCACCTACCTATATTTAAATCTCTCATGTATTTCTCATTATAGTTCATAACGCAAATCCTTCTTGAATGAGTTTCTACCATTAGCCTTACTGTTTGGGGTAAATATTTCCTTACAGCTGTGCCTAACTTTTAGCCAGAGAAAATATACCTAAAAAGGGAAAATAGAATTTTTTGATGAATTTAATCCTAATTTATATGTGTCAGCGGAGTGTGCTTTTAAAGGGAATCTTATGGAAATTAATTTTTCTGTTAACATTTAGAGATATTTTCTAAGTTTGGGTGTGGTAGGAGAGATAGAGGATGATAATTTGGAGAATCCACTGCAAGGGTCTGCTTATCCTTAGACTTGTTCCACCCTGGGTATGAGGTTTAGCATTCCAGGTGAGCCAATTCCAACTTGTATTTTCCAGCTTAAAACCACCAGGGGGCGACGAGAACTAGCTGATGGACTCATGTAGCGTCTCATTCGGGCTCTTTGGGATAAAAAACTGATGGGAGAACAAAAACAGGAATTAGCCCTTGTTGACTATTTTTAAATCGCAGCTGCTCTGTGATAAAGGACACTCTTCATCAGACTGTTGGCAACACAAGAGAACTACAGAAACTGGCTTCTGCCTACGCATATTGTCATGTTTCATAAAACTCGTGGATTTCAAAGTATCTGTTATTTTATTTTTAAATAACACTGCTGTTAGAAGAGAAGGCAACTCTATGTATGTTAGCTATAACAGCTAAAGGGGCTAAGGGTTTTTTAAAATTATTATCATTAAATATTTTCCAGTCACATGTAAAAATTTTGTTAAACATTCATTTTTTATTAAAGCTTTTTATTTTTCAAATGTTGCTAATTCTGCAACATTAGCCCTTGAAAAACCTTGTGTTCCAGTTTCCCCCACACCTTATCCCACTCCCTTCCCCTAGATGGCAAGTAGTCCAATATATTTTAAACATGGTAGAAATATGTTAAATCCAATAAACATTCATTTTTTAAAATTTTGAATTCCTCTGCCCAAAGGACTATAAAACTGTGCATACCCTTTGATCCAGCAGTGTCTCTATTGGGTGTGTATTCCAGAGAGATCATAAAAGAGAGAAAAAAACCCAGATGTGCCAAAATGTTTATAGCATCTCTTTTTGTAGTGGCAAGGTCCCGGAAATTGAGTGGTATCTTCAGATGGGGAATGACTGAATAAGTTATGGTTGTGAATGTAATGGAATATTATTGTTCTGTAAGAAATGATGAGCAGAATGATTTCAGAAAGGCCTGGAGAGACTTACATGCACTGATGCTGAATGAAGTGAGCAGAAGCAAAAGAACATTGTATACAGAAACAAGATTATATCATTATCAACTGTGATGGACTTGGTTCTTTTCAACAAAGAGATGATTTGAGGCAATTCCAATAGATTTGTGATGGAAAGAGCCATCTGCATCCAGAGAGAGAAGTATGGAGACTGAATGTGGATCAAAGCAAAGTATTTTTACCTTTGTTGTTGTTGCTGTTGTTTACTTGTTTTTTTTCCTTATGATTTTTTCCCTTTTGATCTCTTTTTATTTTTATATAACATGACGGATATGGAAATGTGTTTTAACTTATATTGGATTGCTTTCTGTCTTGGGAAAGGTGGGGTAGGAGAGGGAGAAAAATTTGTAATGCAAGGTTTTGCAAAGGTGAATGTTGAAAAGTATCTTTTCATGCAAATGGAAAACTAAAATGCTATTAAAAAATTTGAGTTCCGAATATTCTCTTTTCCTCTTACCCCTCCCACTTCTTTGAGAAGACAAGCAATTTGAAAGCTATGTTCATGTGAAATCACATAAAGCATATTTCTATATTAGTGGCTAACATTTTTGCACAAATTCTATCTATGCTTTCTAGAAGCAGTAGGCTATAGTAGATTGAGGGTTGGGCTTAAAGTCGGAAGGATTCAACCCCCATCTATAACATTCACTCACTACTTGTATAACCACAGACAACTGGTATCACTTCCATGTGTTTTGGACATACATATCAGGCAGGAAAGAGTTTCAGTCCTCATACTGCTTGTAATTTATTCCCTCAACCTCATCTTTCATATAGGTCAGCTTTATATGGAAACTGCCTTAAAATGGAAAATAGGCTGTTTTTGTCATGATCTTGGCAGACAGACTTTGAGATGGGTAAGGAAAGTCATATTTAGTATGGGACAGCCACACCTAGGCTCCATGGCATATGAAAATAACTAGTTCAGATTCCATAGCACTGATGCACAAAACACTTTCCTTTCCAAAAACCTTATAGGGTGCTATAAGAATTATTATTCTCATTTCACAGCTAAGGCACAGAGAGTAGTTAAGTGGTTAACCACAGTCACACAGTAAATGGGAAAGCTGCGACTTGAACTTAAATCTAGTACTCTTTCCACCACACCACGGAGAGGCAGACATTTTTTTTCTGGCTGTGGAATGGATTGCAAGAAGACTTTTCACACAAATAATTCTTCCTTCCATTTGAATCTGATGAATAGCCTGGCTTATTTCATTCCCCTATGGGCCAATGGGCAACATTCAGGGCTGATCCAGTCACAATGAAAAATGAAGAAAAATTGATTGGGTGAGAAAAGAATGCAAGAATTCCCTCCTGTGCAATGTCCTTTCCAATTTTCTGAAAGTCCTATGAGACATCTGATTGTACTGGTGTGAGGAACCCCTGGTGAAGAAACCCAGTGATCTATAATCTTGAAGAGTTGCTTGGGTCCCAGAGATAACAAGTAGTGTCCCAAAGTAAGGAGTTCCTCCAAAGCAAGGCTGGCTTTAAAGTGTGTCTTCCTGACTACAAGACTGCCTTCTTATTCACTACCCCATGCTGCCTCTGGTCTTTGTCCTATAGACATAGGAATATAAACAGATCCCTTCCGATCAGGAATCCAGACCCACAGTTTGCTTCTATATTCCAAGATCATTAGAATCCTTGCCTTGCAAAGGCGTATCTTAAAGAGAACTGGGGCAGCTTTGACATTCACGTCTCCCAGTGCATCTCAGTGAGACCAGGAAACAAGAACCCTTCTCATGGTTGTTTCCAACCCTGAAAAGGTTTGACAGGTGGGTCACCTTCCAGCTTGCTAAACAGCCACAGCTGGTGATGAAGGGAGAGATGATGGTGACCTTAGGTATGTGTGTCGGCCTTCAGAGCCATCAGAAAGTCTTTCAAAGCAGTTACAGGGATTTTGCTCATGCAAAGCAAAAGGAAACCCAAACCATAATTGCTCCTTTATGGTTTAACCTCATTCACTTATTTTCCTTTGTTTTTTAATTTTCCATTTGATATAAAAAGGAAATGATTAAAAAAATAAAACCACACAACCCTCTACTAGAGCTTAGGAAAACATTCTTGTTTTGGAATGCTGAAAGGTCCCAGGCTGCAAACCTCGTTTCCTAATTAGGAACTATATCCCAGCAAAGAGCCATCTTAATTGCTGGAACCGCAACTCTCAAAGCTTTCCTTGAGTTTGGCTGGGCCTCCATGTTCTTACCCCTATGGCACTGAACTTTAATTGCCTTCTTCCTTACAACCAAATCGGACAGAAATGCCCTGGCTCCGTCCATTGGACCGCTTGGGCCCCACCCTACTCTTTGTCTTCTTTTGGGCACCACTGGACAAGGGAATCTCATCTATGCCCTGCTCAGAAAACAAAATGAAGTCATTTTGATTGAGTCAGAAAAGGGCACAGCAATGTGTCCCTTGCTATATACCCTATAAATTTACAAAATGATCAATGATGACCCCTTCTCCCTCTGTCTCATCTTTGCAGAAATGCAGTGAGAATACTGGGGAATACTACATTTATTGCTAGCTTTTTGACATATTCTTACTTTTGCTGAAACTTTTTCCAGCTTTCTTAAAAAAGTTTTTTTATTATCAAGAATGAATTTTTGAGGTTAAATGGCAAAAGAGATATCTCCTCATCAAGGAAATGAAAATGATATAAAAGATAAAATTTTATAGCTAACATTTTATATAATAATAATAGCTAGCATTCATAAAGCACTTTTCCCCCAATAGTAATTTATTTTTCCAAATACACATAAAGTTTTCAACATTCATTTTTGTAAGATTTTGTATCATAAAACACTTGTAAGACTTGTTATCTCAGTTGATCCTCAAAACAAAACTATTGTTACCCCCATTTTACAGAGAAAGAAACTGAAACAAGAGAAATTAAGTTGCTTGCCCAAGATCACATAGCTAGTAAGGATCTTTCTTAGGCAGCATTCGAACTCAGGTCTCTTCTACCTTCTGTGCCATCTAGTTAAAGTTTTAAGGATTACAAAGTACTCTTTTCATAACTATCCTTTCAGATAGCTACTAACAGTATAATTATGCCCATTTTACCAGGGAGGAAATAGGTGAATGGTAATGAGAGGGCTTGTTCAGGGTCACACTGAGAGGCAGGTATAATTGTTATCCCCATTTTACAGATAATACTCCATTACATTCACATACCACAATATTTTTAGCAATCCCCCAATCCATGGGCATGTGCTTTGTTTCTAGATTTTTTTTTAAAACTTGGTATCATAAAAAGAGCTGCTATAAATATTTTGATGCATGGGCAATCTTTATTTTTGTCAAAGATTTTTTTGGGATAAGTGCCTAACAATAGCTAAGTCAAGGGAGGTGTTGTTTTATTCACTTTATTGTCATAATTCCAAATTGCTTTCCCAACTGATTATATCAATTCACAGATCCAACAATACTGTATGTAGTGACTGCAAAGTGAAGAGAGAAAGGTGGGAGATTCTGTGGGGAGACCTAAAGAACTATTCTTAGGGCTTTCTATTTCATAATCCATCAGTTCCCAGAAACCATCCCAGACATTTAGAGATGCTGGTAACTAGGGTAGGAAAGGGTTAACAAACCCGGAGAAGGGGGAGCAGCTTCCAAATAATTTTTCCTATAGCCTTAGGCAGGCCTGGAGTCAGGGGAGAGACCACTTTCCCTCTTTGTTTAAAAGTATTTTTAAAAAGGCATTTAAATTTAATGTGTTTTTGAAAGTTATGTTTCAATCATCTTGGATTTATGACTTTCTTTTAAAAGAAAGAAGCTCTGTATGACAGAAACAAGTTTATACTTGATTTAATTCTAGTATTTGATGGATACAAATCAAGAAGGAAAGGAGGCTTTTGGAGCAAAGGAGCTAAGTGGTTGAGCAAGTCCCTTTTGATCAGGTAAAAAGAGTTTCATGGAACCAAAAGCTGAAATGGGCCATAAGGTATTTCCTCAATCTATTCAAGGAATGCAGCATTCAAAAAACCACTTGGGAATGTTAAGGAAGTAATTTTTTTTCATCAGAACTTTACAAATATCACCTCATTTTGTCATTCCCAACAACCCTGAGAAGTAGGTGCTATTATTATCCCCATTTTTTACGTGAAGAAAGTGAGGTTAGGAGATGTGCTCAGGGTCCCACAGTGAGTAAACATTTCAAGCCAGATTTGAATTATGGGCTTCCTGACTCCAGTACCCACAGTCTATTCATTGTGCCACCTAGTTAAGGTGGCACTTGATGTAATCAGATATCTCTAGCTAGACAATCAAAGGCTGGTGAGTAGCTTCAGACAGATAGAGACAGCTATCTTCTAACTTTAGATGCAAAACTGATCAAAGAAACCAAAGCTGAGAACATTTAGCAGTGAGATTTTGGCTCCATGTTGAGATGAGCTGAAGGAAAGGAGGTACTCTACTCACTGCACAAAGGATAGGATTAAGCAGTGATAAGTTAACTAATAAGTGATAAGATAACTAATGGCAAAGGCATTTAGTTATTCCTAGTAGGTATTTCTTTGTATTTTGCTTTAACTATGTGGCCCATATTTTAAGAAAAGTCTATATTTGTAACTGATTGATGCTTATACTTGGTTATCTTAATAAAGAATTGTGTTTTTGCATGAAATAATGAATTCTAGATTTTAAAGATAGAAGGAGCATTATTATCTCATCCAACTTTCACATTTTAAAATTGAGGAAATTAAGGTCTGATGGTCACACAAGCAAGTAAATGTCAGCGCAGACAAATGAATTTAGGTATTCTGACTCTAAATATAAGATTCATCCCATAATACTACAGTACTCTATGGGCACTGGAGAAGCTACTGCAGATACACATTGCCAGAATTTTAGGTGACTTCAAGGCCTACCAGAATGTCTTACATATACCAAGTCTTTTTTTTTTTTAAATTTATTTTTTAATATATATATATTTTTTTAATTTGCAAAACATATGTATGGGTAATTCTTCAACATTAACCCTTACAAAGCTTTCTGTTACAAATTTTTCCTCCCTACTCCCTACCCCTCCCCTAGATGGCAGGATATGCACTACATGTTAATTATGTTAAAATACCTGACAAATCAAATATATGCACATACCAAGTCTTAAAGAAACATTTGACAAAGTGACTCAAATTTCTGAATTTATAACTAGAGATAAAATCAATGAAACTTGCCTAAAAGGGGAATTCTAAGCTTCTGGTACATCCTAGTGAGTTCCTGCCTTCTAAACAAGTGAAGTTTGTGCATACCCTTTGACCCAGCAATGTTTATACTGGGCTCATAAAGAAATCATAAAGGAAGGAAAGGGCCCCACATGTGCAAGAATGTTTGTGGCAGCCCTTTTTGTAGTGGCTAGAAACTGGAAACTAAATGGATGCCCATCAATTGGAGAATGGCTGAATAAATTATGGTATATGAATGTCATGGAATATTATTGTTCTGTGAGAAACGACCAGCAGGACGATTTCAGAGAGGCCTGGAGAGACTGGTATGAACTGATGCTGAGTGAAACGAGCAGAACCAGGAGATCATTATATATGGCAACAACAATATTATATGATGACCGATTCTGATGGACATGGCTCTCTTCAACAATGAAATGTTTCAAACCACTTCCAATTGTTCAGTGAAGAAAGCCATATACACCCAGAGAGAGGGATGTGAGATATGGATTACAACATATCATTTTCATTCTCTCTATTGATGTTTGCTTGCATTGTTTCCTTTATCTGATTTTTCTTTCTTGTAGATACAATTTTTCTTGCACAACATTAAGTGTGGAAATATGTATACATATATTCGATTTGCCAAGTATTTTAACATAATTAACATGTAGTAGACTTCCTGCCATATAGGGGAGGGGTGGGGAGTAGGAGGGGAAAATTTGTAACAGAAAGCTTTGTAAGGGTTAATGTTGAAAAATTACCCATACATATGTTTTGCAAATAAAAAGTTTTAATTAAAAAAAAAGTGAAGTTTGTTTTTTTACATTGCTTGCTATTTGTATCTCACATCTTTCTATTTGAATTATTTCATTGTTTCTTGTTGCCTGATTCCTCCCCCTAAAGATCCTTATTCTGAACTTCTACTTTCTCATCACTGAGAGCTTTTATTAACTGACACTTCCTTTCATATGGCTCTATGTGAGTGCTTCAGCAGGACATTGAGAACACAGATGAAAAGCACCCTCAGGAGAATAATGTGCTGTCAGTTATATGCAAAGAAGCTCTTGGAAAATCTATTTTCTTCCTTTCCTTGAAGAGCTAGGGGGACCATGAGAGTGGAATGTTACAAATACAGCTAGACATGGTCAATATGTTAGTTGGTTTTGCTGAATTTAAAAAAAACCCAACAACTTTGTCACAAGGTAAGGCATGTTACATAGAAGATGAGAGAAATATTCAGAAATAAATGATATAAAAACAAATGCTTTATGCTCTTGACTCATTATGATGTTTTAAGTTTTTTTTTTTTCCTTTCCCCTGGCAGTGGGGATATATTACCCAAAGCCATCCCATATTTTCTCATTGAAATCCTTGGTTATCAATGGTACAAGGATCCATTATCATGAGAAAGATGATCAAGGTTGTTACTAGAGTCTGTCTAAAAAGAACCGAATTTTCTCTGATGTAGTGATCTGGCCTTGGTCAAAAAGATTTAACTGGTGATTCTAGGTTTCATATGGATCATATTCAAAACAACATTTTTCAGGCAGACTAATTCAAATCAGGAGCTTCCCTTACTTCCTTCCCCTTTACACTTTCACCCTTTCTTCTAAGGCTTCTTCATTAATAAAGTGGATTGTGCACTAGATTTGGAGTCAGAGGATGAGCACCAGCTAGTCCTATTTTGCCACTTCCTAAGCATTTATATGTATTTATTTTCTCAGTTTTGCCATCTGTAAAATGAGAACTAGCTGAGGCTGGCCTACGCAGTGCACTGAAAGGGCTCAAGCCTGGCTAGCTCCATGTAGGTGGTGTTCAGCAATGAGTCTCCACACTTCTTATCCAGAGTAAGCTCCTTGGTGAGCTAATATCAATGACAACTTTAAGCCGAGATGATTGCTCACTTTTAAGTCTTTCAAAAACCTTGCCCACGCCAACCCTTGGCCCCCCCCAGGACTCACAAGATGTAGCAGATGACTCCAATGCTCCACATGTCTGTGGCGTAACCAATTGGCTCATAGTTGATCACTTCAGGGGCAACAAACTCAGGGGTGCCAAAGAGGACCTTCAGTGAACCTGCGTTCTCTGCAACACAAGGGAGGGAGTCACTCTCCAGCAATGTTTGCAGGAGCATGTGCTAAAGCTCAGTATTAATGGACTACATTGGGTACCAAAGAGAGAAAGTAACACTGACATAAACTTTACCTGTAAGGGATTCCCAGTATAAGATGGTCAGTGAGCAACAAATCTATATTGAAAATATACTTTATTTTGTGAAATTATGTTTATACTGAACTTAATAAAAATCAGTACTGCCAATTATAACCACAATCAACAACTTATAGCTAGAATTTGCAGTGTTTCAAAGTTTGGGGGTAGCTAGGTGATACAGTGGATAGAGTACCAGGTCTGGAGTCAGTGAGACTCAGCTGTAAAAGGGGGACCCTGGAGACAGAAAAGGCAAATCACTGCTATTTTTGCCAAGAAAACCCCATAAATTTGGAGTCATGAAGAGCTGGATGTGACTAATATGAATTAAAGATAATGAAATTAAAGTGCAAAACAACTTTATATGTATTCGGCTCACAACAGTCCTGAGGTAAGTGCTGCTATTATTCTTGTTTGCCAGATGAGGAAACTGAGATTGAGGGAGGGTAAGTGATTTGCCCAGGACCCCACAGCTGCGAAGTATTTGAGTTGCAATGAATTTTGAATTTAGGTTTTTCTGACACACTATGCTCTAGGTCACTCAGGTACCTTACAAAAACCAAATAAATGGGTATTTCCATATACATAGTAAAACAGGGAAAAAAAACCTGACTGTACATAGAATAGTAGATACTTGTTATATTCAAGTTTTCTTTTTCTTCAAAATCTGTAAGTCAAACCTGTAGCTTTCAAAGCTGTCCTGCTTGTCTGCTTTTTATGGCATTCCTTCTGTTCTCCTTATGGTATGCTTCACATTAATGCAGGAATTCAGGAATGAAGATAATTATTTACATTCAATGACAACAGAAAGGTCGGGATACTTAGCTGGCAGAAAAGAGGAGGCAGAGGAGGTGTGCACTGGGGGAATTGCCAATCTCTCTTAAGGAGTTAAGGATGATGGATTGTACAAGGCAGGATCCCCAAAGCTGGGAAGAGTGGGAGGGAAGAAATCTGGCTCATCTCTCTTAACACCTCACTGTTGGGAACATCTTCCCAGGCAGTGGATGGAGATGGGAACCTGGAGGCAAGAAGACCTGCCTGGGTTCAAATTTGGCCTCAGACACTGACTGTATGACCTTGGACAAATCACTTAACTATGCTCTGCCTCAGTTTCCTCATCTGTAAAATGGGGATAATAATAGCATCTACTTCAAGAGCACTCTGAAAATCTAGAAGTAAAATGTAAATGTTAGCTATTATTACTCCCCAGACCTTTTAAAAATTCTTATTTCAATTTAAGCCTTTGTTCCGGATTTAAATTAATTCTCCAGGCCTCAGATAAATACAATGAAAAGTTATACCTCTCCTTCCTGAATTACTTAATTCAGTATGTTTTCTCAGGAGGCTATTTCTACCTCAGTTCTCTTGGTCTTGATGCTAACAGTCCTACAAGCTAAGAGGACTATTAACCAACTAATTGTCACTGCAATGAGCACGTCTGTACTTTTCTCATAACTGAAGATACTTTTATGGGGCTGAGAATATAGAAATATAAACTCTCAAGAGCTGTAGGGGACCTGAGAGTCTACTCTAATTACTATCTTCATAGATGTTATTTGGGAAAAAAAACTGAGCTTTATTTCATATAATTTTTTTTGTACTGAACCACTAATTTCATTGATGTTAGGGAACTCATAATAATGATTTTTCTCTGTGAACAGAGAGAAAAGCACATTTTTAAAAATGAAGAGCTCTGATCAGTTGGTGTCTGAGGCCTCTTTTAGTTCCAAGATCCTATAAAATGGCTATTGGCTTGGCTCCCCTACAGCTTTATCATTATTAAGCCCCTTCACTTCTCTCATAATTTCAAATTTGCTCTTCAAAAAAAGGGTACTTTGTGCTTCTTCAGTCACTTCAGTCATGGTTCAACTTCTTGTTACCCCATTTGGGGTTTTCTTGGTAAAGATACTGGAATGATTTGCCATGTCCTCCTCTAAATCGTTTTATAGATGAGAAAACAGAGGCAAGCAGGGTTAAATGACTTACCTAGGGTCACATAGCTAAGAAGTGTCTGAGTGAATCTTCCTGACTCTTGCCCTGGGACTCTATCCACTGCACCATCTAGTTGCCCCTAAAAAAGGTCCTCTTTAGAGTCAACTTTTCATTATCTAGTATCTAAGGGTACAGAGAGTTGTCCATTACAAACATTAGCATGCCAGTATCTTTCCTCCCTTTCTCCCAGCTTGTGGTCTACCTTTTTGCTTAGCAATAGGGTAGTGCATGTAAGAAAAAGCTGGATTTGGAGTCATAAGTCCTGTTCAAATCTTGACTCTGTAGCTCACTACAGAGGGCAGTAGCCTGTACGTCTCTATTTCCTCATTTGTAAAATGAAAAAAAAATTAGTAAAAAATGAAGCAATTAGTCTAGATCTTTATTGTCACACTGAAATAGAAATGGAGCCTGTAAAACATACATAATGATCTGTGTAGTTTGAAAATAATATATTAATATTATTTATTTTAAAAAATTTTATTTTTTTTGCTAAATATTTCCTAATTATATTTTAATCTGGTTCAGGTCACACTTGGGAGCATTGTGGGTCACAGATTGGATAGCTCTGGTCTAGATGCCTTTTGAGGTTCTTCTAGATCAATAATTCTATGATCTTCAGATAAAGGCTCCTGATGGAGCCTGAATGCAGATTGAAGCAAACTACTTTTCACTTTCTATATCTTTTTTGTTTTTTTTAAGTTTTTATTAGCTTTTTATTTTTCAAAATACATGCAAAGATAGTTTTCAACATTTACCTTTGTAAAATCTTGTGTTCCAAATTTTTCTCCATTCCTTCCCCCTTCTCCCCTCCCCTAGACAGCAACCAATTCAATATAAGTAAAACAAGTGCAAAAAAATTGCTTTTTAAAAAAACTTTGGGTCTGTGTCTTTTGTAACAACATGACTAATATGGTAATATGTCTTGCATGATTAAATATATACAATGTATCAAAATGCTAACTCTCTCAAGGGGGGAGAAAGTGAGGGAGAGAAAAAATTTGGAGCTCCAAAGTTTTTTTAAATGGATGTTAAAAATTGTCTTTACATGTAACTGGGAAATGATAAAACATTATTTAAAAATAATTCTATAATTGAAAAATATAGAAATATGTTTAAAAGGACTGTCCATACTTAACCTGTATCAAATTGCTTGCAGTCTTGGGAAGAGGGGAAGTAAAGGAAGGAGGGACAAAAATTTAGAACACAGTTTTTACAAAATGAATGTTGAAAACTATCTTTACATGTATTTGGAAAGATAAAATACTATTAAAAATAATTCTATGATCCCTTCTTCAGTAAAGTCTCACAAAAGAAAAAAAGAAAAGAAATTCACTTGCCAGGATCTCTCTGTTATGTAACTCTAGGGAGAGCATTGGTAGAAAGTAGAAAAAGTGAGAGAAGATAGACATTATCTAAAATAAGTTTACACATTTCTGTATCACTCAAATGTTTTTATATAGTGTATATTTAATAAATATTGCTTGTTGAAAAAAATAAAATGGTAGGGGTGGGTGGAAATAATTAGAATTGGCAGACAGGTTGGTATGCTATCAAACAAACTTTTCTTATAGGTTTCCTGATATTTAAGATTCAAATTATAGGACAAAATTTTTCTCTTTAGGATTATAAACAAGTCCATTTAAAAAAATCTGTTACAGGCTTACATAAAAATAAGATTTCACAGGTTGATTGAAAGCAAGAAATATGGTAGTCTAGGAGGATGCTAAAGTGGAGTTGAAGATGGAATTAGGAGAAAGAGTTGTCTAAGTAGGATTAACCATTCTTAGCAGACAATTTACATAAGAATTCATAAAGTGAGTTAATTAAGCCAAAAGTTGATTAGGTTTCAATTTTTCACGCTACCTATTCATTATTCTCCACTTTAAAAAAATACTCATCTGAGATCAATCAAACAAACAAAAATAGAATGTTTATTATTACCTAGTTTCCTGGCCAGTCCAAAGTCAATGAGCTTGATCCTAGTCCCAGTCTTGTTGACACACATGATGTTCTCAGGTTTAAGGTCAAGGTGGACGATACCCTGCTTGTGTATATACTCCACACCTTCTGAAATCTGTTTCATGTACTTAATACACTCCCGTTCAGTCAACTCAAAGTCTTCATCGATAATCCGCTCAAATAACTCGCCCCCAGACACACTGGAGATGGACAGAGGCATTGTAGGAAAAGAAGAGGAAAATAGAAAGATCAAAGGAGAGATTAGGTCTCCAATCAATCTTAACAAAGGCTTATTAAGTGTTCACATTGTACCACAAATTGTACTAAGTATTAAGAATATAAAGAAAGGCAAAAACAGTCTCTGCCTATCACTTCTGGTACCCACTGAGGTTTCCTTCTCCTGGGAAAAGACTTGGTTACTAAGGCTCACACTGAGTTTTCACACATTTGAAGAAAAGAGAGAAGTGTTTGGCTGATAAGATAGAGAAGAGACATTCTGATCATAGACCAAGAAGGGTTAGGATATAGGGAAGGAAATTAGGGAGTGGAAGTCAGGAAATCTGCATAGAGGGCAATTGAACCTGTGTCTTGGATGGTGACTAGGATGTTCTGAATGTTTTTTAAGGAGTAGGAAAGAAAAGTATTCTGGCTCCTAATGACAATATTCCTAGTCTGTCCTACAGAGAACAGTTCTTACCTTGGGACAGTTTTCCAGGTCTCAGGTTTTGAGATATCCTACCTACTAATTACTAAGGGAAAAAAAGTGGGTTGGAGGCAATAGAGGTACCTTTCTCAGCTTGTTAAAAAAAGAGGTGGAAACCTGAAGTCTCAGAAGCAAATAACCAGTCTATAATTGAGATGATTCCCAAACTATCACTGTCAAGGCAGAGAAGGACTGCTTTTGTACCCTTCACACCCTTTCCAAATGTTGTTAATATTTCATTATTACTATTTCCATTTTAAGGTTGAACTTAATGGTCATTTAGGCTGATTTTAGGATAGGACCAGAAATGGACCTGTGATTTCACTGCTATAAATAAACTCTCAGGTGAGGAAGTTATCAATGCAAGCTGGTAGCTTTCTGAAGTTTATAATATTAGAGTTGCCTAGAATATCACATAGCCAGTATGTGTTGGTATGTGTCAGAAATAGGACTTGAATCCAGGCTTCTCTCCTTTCCTTTAAAATCATTTTCTGCATGCAACTTTTTCTGACCCCCCTCAATTATTAGTAATTTTCCTGCTGAACTACCCTCTATTTAACTATTATGTAGATATTTCAATTTATTAATATTATATTTATGATACTTACATAAATTTACATATGAACTTGTTTCTTTCATTTGAATGAAAGCTCCCTTATGAGGCAGGATTGTTTAATTCTTTCTGATTATCTACTCAGTACAATGTATGACACACAGCAGGTGCTTAATAAAATACTTGCTAATTAATTGATCAATTCAAAGGTAGTTCTCTATTCTCTTCACTATGCTGCCTGATTTTACTGGCATAAAAATGTTTGGAGAAAAGGGAGAGGGGCATCCAATCTAGTGTCTACCAGTTGAATTGTCAGTAGCATAAAAGAAATTTGTTTAGTTGTATGTATTCTCTCAAAATTTGATTACTCTTCCTAAACTCAAGTTTCTGAATCTCCATCTTGGGATATGGTGACTATACTATAGCCATCTTTAGTCACCTCTTCATTATAAGCATCATCTGCCAGAGGCAAAGCAATCACTTAAGCTGTCTTCCCCTCCCTATATGTAAATGCAAAACTAATCCATAGTTTGAGACATTTCAGAAGATTGAGTTAGATCCCTCTTTTCTTTTTTTTTTTTTTAATTTAAAGTCAAAAGATATATATATATATTTTCATTTTATTAAAGCTTTTTAATTGCAAAACATGTGTATGGGTAATTTTTCAACACTGACCCTTGCAAAGCTTTCTGCCACAAATTTTTCCCTCCTAGTCTCCACCCCTCCCCTAGATGGCAGGAAATCCACTACATGTTAATTATGTTAAAATACTTGACAAATCAAATATGTGTATGCATATTTTTACAGTTATCTTGCTGTGCAAAAAAAATCAGTCAGATCCCTCTTTTCAATTGGAAATGGAGGCCACTAAAATTTACTTAAGAATCCTCATGGACTGGGGCAGCTAGGTGGCGCAGTGGATAGAGCACCAGCCCTGAAGTCAGGAGGACCTGGGTTCAAATCTAGCCTCAGACATGTAACATTCCCTAGCTGTGTGACCCTGGGCAAGTCACTTAACCCCATTTGCCTCAGCAAAAAGAAAAAAAAAAAAAAAAGAATCCTCATGGACTGTATATTGACTTACTTTTGATGTATAATGTTATGGGTTTTTTTTTTTTGTATTTTTATTTATTCTATTAAGTACTTCTCAATTCTACTTTAATCCATTTCAAGCTGTTCTTGAGAGTGTTCTGGGCTGCATGTTTGACACCTTTGGTGTACTATACAGAGAAGAACAAAATATGGCAGGTCCTCAAAGAGATGGAAGTACCAGATGATTTTATTTGTCTCCTGAGGAACCTGCATGCGAACCAAAAAGCAACAATTTGAAATAAACATGAAACACCTTATTTATTTAACTTATAGGCGGAATACATCATGTGAAATGCCACACTGGATGAATCAAAAACAAGTATTAAGGTTGCTAGGATAAATATCAACAATCGGAAATATTCAGATGATACCACTGTGATGGCTGAAAGTGAAGATTTAAGAAGCCTCTCAATGAGGGTGAAAGAAGAGAGTGTGAAAGCCAGAATGAACCTTAACATGAATAAAACAAAACAAAACCTAAGATATTGGTAATTAGTCACACTGCTCCCTGGCCAATAGAAGGAGAAGATATGGAAGCAGTATCAAATTTCCTATTCTTGGGGATCAAAGATTAATGCAGATGGTGTCTGCAGCCATGAAATTAAAAGACCGTTGCTCCTTGGAAAGAAAGCTAAGGCAAATCTGGACAGCATATATAGCAGAGACATCATCTTGCTAACAAAGGTCTGGAGGGTCAAAGCTATGGTTTTTCCAGTAGCAATGTGTGACCATGAGAGTTGGATTATAAAGAAAGCTGAGTGCTGCAGAATCAATGCTTTTGAATTGTGGTGCTGGAGAAGACTTTGGAGAGTCCTTTGGACAGCAAGGAGATCAAATCAGTCAATGCTTAAAGAAATCATTTCAGACTATTTGCTAAAAGATCAAATATTGAAACTGGAGCATAACTCCTTTGGCCACATAATGAGAATACAGAACTCACTGTAAAAGACTCTGATGTGGGGAAAGAGTGAAGGCAAAAAAGAAAAGGGTTCAGCAGAGGATGAGATACGTAGATGGTGTCATGGAAACAATGAGTATGAACATTTACAGACTTTGAGAAAACAGTGGAGGATGGAAGGGCTTGGTCCATAGTGTCATGAAAAGTCATGAAAAGCATAACAACAAAGAATTGACCTCAAAGTCAGGAAGAGCAATGTTGAAGTCTCACCTCTGACACACTAGCTGTCACTTTTAGGGACTTAGTCACTTGGCCTTGAGGTGTTTTAAGCAATTCTATAAAATTAAAAATCTACAGAAGGGTATTGACTTACAGACATGGAAGGAGTTTCCTGACCTGGGAGATTCCCCTATGAATGAGATCATAATCCCCTATCCTAAATCAATCTACAAATATTTATTAATTGCCTACCATGTCACTCACTATGCTAGGCGCTAGGGATACAATTACAGAGAACAAAAAAATTCCCACAGAATTTAGCTACTGATCTCTCCATTTTCTTCCCAGTTTATATTTCCATACTTATGCAGGATCTATTTGGCATTCAACATCTCTATTCTTAATCTTTACTGGAAAATCTCTTCCCTAGTCAGATTAAAGAGATTCTAACTCTACTGAGTATATAAAGAAAGAAGGAATTTAAGGTCTACTGTATTTTCAGAGGGGTATAAAGAGCATCTTTATTAGCTAACACTGGAGGCAACATAATATGGAACCAAGCGAATGCAAATATCTGGATTTTCTACCACCACAGATATTCAGACAAAGTAGGGACAGAAGGATGAATGTGACTGCCCTCAGATGATAGTGGAGGTTTTGTGAAGTCATCTTAGCATTTATCTCTTCCTCAATCAGGAGCAAAATGTATCTATGGGCCACTGACCTATTGTTTACGTAGAACAGTAACACCATGGCATAACAGTAGTATACTGAATAGACCTGGTATCAGAAAGATCTGAGTTTAAATCTAACATAAGACACTTAAAAGCTGTGATGGTGGGCGAGTCCTGTAAGCTCTAACTCAGTCTCTTCATTTGTAAAATGAAGATAATAATAGTACCCACTTCCCAGGGTAGTTGTGAGAATCAAATGAAACAATAATTGTAAAGGACTTAGCACATAGTAAAGGTTATATAAATATTAACTATAATTATCATCATTATCATCCTACAGGATATGTTTTGGAATTTATAAAATATCTTTTTTAAATAGTATGTTATTTTTCCAAAAACATGCAACGATAGTTTTCAAAATTCAAAATTACAAAATGTTGTGTTTTAAATTTTTCTTCCTCTTTCCCCCATTACCTCCCCTAAACAGCAAGCAATCCTATAGAGAGGTTAAACGTGCAATTCTTATAAACATATTTCCATATTTGTCATGCTGTGCAAGAAAAATCGGATCAAAAAGGGGAAAAAAACATGAGAAAGAAAAAAAAGCAAACAAACAAACAGCAATAAAAGGTGAAATACTATGCTTTGATCCATATTCAGTCTCCTTGGTTCTCTCTCTGCATGTAGATGGCTCTTTCCATCCCAAGTCTATTAGAATTGCCTTGAGTCAACACATTGTATAAAACATCTTGTTTCAGTCATTATGAACCACTGGAACTTACAACCACTTCTGGGATAGTATAGTGGATTAAGCACCAGTCTTAGAATAAGGAAGACAATGAATCCTGCCTCAGACGCTTACTTGCTTTCTGATCCTGTGTGTCCTATAATCTCTCTAGGTCTCAGCTTTTTCATCTATAAAACTAGGGAAGTGAGCTTTGACTCATTGATGATAATCAGCTCTAAATCTATGTGCCTTTTTCTAAATCCTGCCTTAGCTGAACTTACTGGACTTCAACACATTTGTCTGCCTAGCCTTATTTGTCTAGGCAGCAAGAATTTGTATTTTGTGCCACTGTATCGGGAAGCAGAGTGGGTATGCTGGGTGAATGGATTCCCTAGAGAGAAATACCAATGAGTTGGAAATTATCTAGGCTGCAGAAAACTGCCCCTTAGAAAAATGAGACACTGGTACTTTGTTGGTGGAACTGTGAATGAATTCAGCCATTCTGGAGAGCAATTTGGAGCTATGCCCAAAGGGCTATCAAACTGTGCATACCCTTTGACCCAGCAGTGTTTCTATTGGTCCTATATCCCAAAGAGATCTTAAAGGAGGGAAAAGGACCCACATGTGCAAGAATGTTTGTGGCAGCCCTTTCTGTAGTGGCTAGAAACTGGAAACTGAATGGATGCCCATCAATTGGAGAGTGGCTGAATAAATTATGGTATATGAATGTTATGGAATATTATTGTTCTGTAAGAAACAACCAGGAGGACGATTTCAGAGAGGCCTGGACTGATACTAAGTGAAATGAGCAAAACCAGGAGATCATTATAGACGGCAAGAACAATACTATATGATGATCAGTTCTGATGGACATGGCTCTCTTCAACAATGAGATGTTTCAAATCAGTTCCAATTGTTCAGTGATGAAGAAAGCCATATACACCCAGATAGAGAACTGTGGGGACTGAGTGTGGATCACAACATAACATTCTCACTCTTTTTGTAGTTGTTTGCTTGCATTTTGTTTTCTTATTCTCTTTCCTTTTTGATCTGATTTTTCTTGTGCAGCAAGAGAATTGTATAAATATGTTTACATATATTGAATTTAACATATATTTTAGTATGTATAACATATATTGGATTACTTGCCTAGCGGAGGGGGTGGGGGAAGGAAGGTAAAATTTAGAACACAAGGCTATGCAAGGGTCAGTGTTGAAAAATTGTGTGTGCATATGTTTTGAAAATAAAAAGTTTTAATTTAAAAAAACTGCCTCTTAAGAATATTTAACTCCTTACATTCTGATTTTTTGCTCTCTAAGTAACCAGCTGACTTATAACTGGGCCAAACCAATTTTAAAGAAGGAGGTACCTCATCTACAGATTTCAAGTCCTAAATCCTGGGCATGGTATTTCCCTCATCATAATTTCATCATTTGCCACTCCCACAGCAACAACCACTTAAAAATAATTTCTTCTGTTTTTTTTTTTAGTGTGAATAAATTTTTACAGAATTAGAATGCTTCTCTTAAAACTTGAGTTTCTCAGTTTGCAAAGCATAGTGACCCCATCAAGGAGACCCCACTTGAAACAACAGCTCTCTTTGAACATCCATTACAGTCCCTTGGTTACAGAGAACTACCTTAAGCTGAATCATTTTCCCCAACTTGGGTTGTGTATCTTTAACCTTTCCTAAATTGAGGGAAAGATACTAAGATTTTTGTATAAAGGTAAAATATAAGGGGAAAAAAGAAATGTATATGATAATTTTGTTGTATATTTGAAAGGAATAACAAGTTGTGCAAAGATTTGCACTTTCATGTGCAATCATCTTTTTGGTTGTTATGGAAATGCTTGTTTTATTTCATAAATTAAAAATAAGATAAAATCTTAAAAAATAATAGGATAAAAATATATTTTTTGTATAGAAGATTTCTTATTGAGTCCTTAAACATGAGATTGTCAGAGTGAAAACAAAAACACCAAGGGATTGTGAGTATGAGGGACAATAACTCATAATGACTATTCACATTTACATGATCATCTAACATTTACAAAATACTTTTCTCATAAGAATATTGAGAGGTAGATAATGCAACTATTATCACCCCCATTTTACAGATAAGAAAGTGGAGTTCCAGGACTTATCTATAGTTGCACAGCTATTGAAATCTGGACTAAGAGTCAATCTATATGTCTTGACTCCTAGTCTAGTGCCCTTTCCATTACATAAGAGACTATAACCTTAAAGCAGTACATCACTATCAGATATTCTGATCATTACACATTGTCAACTTTAGGTCTCTCTGGTAATCCCAATGGACATATGCAATGGTACTCTGACACTAGAGTTAAATGAGATTAATAAGATGATAGGACAGAGGTTCTTGTAATTTAAAATGAGTTTTCTGGCAGGTGATTCAAAAAGTAACTTACTCTAGTTGCTATTTCTAGAAGCTTTTTCAGAGGAAAAGAAGAATAGATAAAGGCAGATTGATGGTGCAATGGATAGAACATTGGGCCTGGAGCCAAGAAGATTCATTCGTATTCCTGAATTTGAATCTGGCCTCATACATTAACTAGCTGAGTTAGCCCTTTGTGCCTCAGTTTCCTTGTCTGTCAAATGAGCTGGAGAAGGAAATGGCAAAACACTCCAGTGTCTCTGCCAAGAAAATCCAAATTGGGTTATGAATAATCACACATGCCTGAAAAACGACTAAACAACTCTTTAACTAAGGAACCAAGTCTTGTCTAGATCTATGAGAAACATACACTTTTACACTCTAATCTGGAAAGAGATAGCTCTCATCATCTCCCACTCACTCCTAAAACATCCATGGGTGAAATGAAGCTACACAGGATTTTAGTACCCAGCCTGATTAATTCTCTGAACAGAAATGAAAGCAACATCTGTGTCAGATGACTAAGCCTCAACTGGACATTAATTATCAAAAGGCATCATTACTGCTTCCTGAGACACAAATAAGGCATTCTTCAGATCTACAGAGTGCTGTATTCTACTGGTACTTAGCACCACTATGTCTGAAGCTCCCAGGCTTAGGATCACTGATCATTTAATGCATTCATTAAACAAATCAATATCTGCCTTTATTGTATTTTCTTCCCTGCTATAATTTTCCTGTGTCCCTAGGATAAAGCGACAATTTAATGGGCTCCTCCAGCCCATGATCTGGTCCCAAATTACTTTTCCAATCTAATATGACACATTATTGCCCTTCCAACACTCTATTTCCAGCAAACCAGACCAATAGTTGCTCCTTCAAACTGATGTTTTTAGCTTTCATCTCTGTGCATTTCCTCAAAACAGAACCCACGCCCAGAATACATTTTCTCTTCATCTCTACCTCTCTCAAAAATCATTTCAGGTGCTATCTCCCTCGAGAAGGCTTCTCTGATTCTCTAAGCTTTTTTTTTTTTTTTTAAATACTCTCTTACCCGTCTCTAAATTACCTTATGTTGATCTGTGTCCATTTCCCCAACAAAATGTAAGATCCTTAAAGGAAGGAACTTTTGTTTCTTATCTGTGTATCCCTGGCATCTATCACAGTAACTTCTATACAACATAGTCTTTAAAATGCTTGTGGACTTAGAGGAAACAGCTTATAGTAAACTTTCAGATAAATGTCTAATCTCCTGAATTCAATTGTTCTCGTACAGAGGTTAGTAGATTGGGGAATGTTATATTTATAGTCTATCTTTATTTTAGTAAATTACTAGACAAACTTGATGTTTATAGCATATATTTTATTAAATAAGTTCATGAACTGTCTCATCATAACCATTTGCTGGTTATGATGGCAGTATTGTTCCAAAAGATTTATCAGTGGTTGAAGAACAATACCTAAAAATAGTTTATTAATAATGGTGTCAGATAGGAAAAAATCTTGAAGGAAATGCTACTCTGGTACTCTGTGCTGGACATTTTGGCAGGGGAGGCAATTGGGGTTAAATGACTTGTCCAAGGTCACATAGTTACTAAGTGTCTGAGGGCAGATTTGAACTGAGGTCCTCCTGATTCCAGGACCCTTGCTGTATCCACTGTACCACCTAGCTGCTCCATGAAGGCCATTTTTTACTAATAACTTTCATGAAAATATTGAGGGCACATCTAAGAATTTTTTATATCACACAATGTTGAGAAGGAAAACTAATTCCAATGGTGACAGCATCAATATTTATAAAACAGATCTTGAAATATCAGGAAACTTTAGGAAAGCAGAGTCCTATAAGGTGCCCCTGGGAATAAAATCGGAGAGTGGAATAACTAGATATATAGGTTAAGGAATTTAAGATTAAATGGGGGGCAAGTAGAGTAAATTTTGAGCAAATCCTATTGGAATCACAGATCATAAATACAAAGCTTGGGAGGAGAGCAAAGGCCAACAATAAATCACCTTTTGAGAACCACAGAATTTCAGAACTGGAAGGGATCTCAGTCCTTTAGTAGCCTGAAATAATGGATCAAAAGTAACAGGATGAAATTCAACATAAGTAAATGCATAATTCCATTTGATATTTATAAAAACATCTCCTATACAAGTATAGGCTAGGTCAGACATAGTATAGCGCAGTTCATGTGAAAAACACCTGGGGGATCTTAATTTGTCTCAATGTGAGTTAATAATGGGGATACTACCCCCCAAAATAATTAACTTCATTTGAGGCTATTTTGATAGAAATATAGCATCCAAACCCTTCACCAAAGATTTATCCCAATGCTTCATGATAGCAGAAAGGTGACCCTGGGCTTTCTAAGGATAAAAGGCAGAGTATAAGGTTTGGCCGATTTGATGAAGCTGAAAGGTTTAAGGTATCAGATTAGTGTGGCCAAAGACTATCCTAGCAAAGTTCACAGAACTTCATCACCAGAGAAATGACTACTAAGAATTATTTTTTGCACAGAATACTTCAGAGTAGCCCTACCAATGAAATAATGAATTAATGAAGTACTAAAATAGATGACCACAACTCAGAAATCATAGTTTGGTTAAATTCTTTGCTCATCAGACCATATTTGGAATATTGTTTTGAGTTCTGGGTACCTTATCATGAAATCTATTGAAAAACTGCAGTACATTTAAAAAGGAGCTATCAGAATGCTGAGGAGCCTGGAAACTGTTGTCTGTGAGGAATGCTTAAGGGAATGAGGTATGGTTAGATTCTACAAGAGAATACTTTGGTGGGGGGACCAGATAGCTGTCTTCAAGTGTTTAAAGTACTGCCAAGTGAAAGAGGAAACAGATACCATGAGTATGGTTCCAAAGATTAGAGGAAGAACCAATGAGGGAAAATTATAAAGAGACACATAGTTCCAGATAAGGAAGAGCTAACTGCTTGACAAAGCTGTTAGCAGAAAAGGCTGCTTTGAAAGAGCAGCTCCCTTTCACCATATTGACAGGATCAATGAGCATCTGTCAAGGAGGCTCTAGAGACTACTCTTCTGGGAAGGAGGCTGGATTCAATGACCTGCAAGGTTCCTTTCATCTCTAAGACTCTTCACTGTTTATGATTCACAATGAATGGGTAACATCAGCCCAAGCTCTGTACTAAAAGAGGGGTTATGAATGAGAAACTCTCTTAGACTAGTACCCTATAGGGCTTACAGCACAGACAAGAAGTCTGGAGAAAATGAGGAGGAAACCTCAAAGGATAAAAGATTTAGTTGAAGGGAATGGAAATATTCCAGAGGAAAAAACTTAATGGTTGTCTTCCAAAATTTAAAGAGGACCTGGATTCAAGTCTTGCCTCTGATGCTCACTCTCTATGTGTAAGACAAATCATTTCACTTAGCTTGGCCTGGCTCCCTCATCTATTTAATAAAAAGGTTAGACCACATGGCTTCTGAAGTCCTTTCCAATTTAGATTTAGAATTCTATGATAGGGGGTGGCTAGTTGGCACAGTGGAGAAAGTGCTGAGCCTGGAATCAGGAAGACCTGAAACTTGCTAGCCATGCGACCCTGAGCAAACCACTTAACTCTCTTTGCCTCAGTTTACCCATTTGTAAAATGGGCTGGAGAGGAAAATGAAAAAACACTCCAATATCTTTGCCTAGAAAAAACACAAACGGGGTTACAAAGAGTTAGACACAACTATAAGAACTGAACAAAACAAGAGAGATTAGGCTTACTCTGCTTGAGGACTGGGATTTGTGGGTAGGGAGTAGTTGTTACAAAAAGGTAGATAACTTAGAGCAATTGATGTCAACCCTAAGAGGCTGTCCCCTGTCTAGTCCAATATCAGATACTTATTACTTCCTAGCAAGTCACCTTACCCCAATTGCCTGGCCAAACAAAACAAAGCAGAAAAGAGGCTGTCTTGGGAAGTAAGTGGATGAGTTCCATGCCATGGAGATGTTTAAGCAGAAGTTGGATGATTGCTATTTGGCAGATGAATGCTCCAAAGTAGGAATTAGGATGGATGTTCTCTGAGGCCCTATCCAACTATCAGGATATCTTGTCTCTGTTCCTTTCCATACCAAGGGCAGCACAGCCAGAAAATGGTTAATAACTGCTTGTTGATTGAATTAAATGGACTCATTTCCAGAAAGTGTTTCAGGGCCAGTGGGATACTACTGAGGCAACCTAAGGGAACCTCAGAGCTGGATGCCCTTTCACATTTCCAATTTCCATTGGATCCATTTCCAATATGCTGAATATTACCAAGCCACTGTTTCTCTCCAGATCTATTTCCCTCAAATGATTGCTCTCAAGGAGGTAACATTTTAATGAAGGAAGACAGTGCATAAAAGGAATCTAGAAAGGAAGAGTTGGTATATCATTTTATAGATTTAGAAAGAGGCATTCAAAGACTCAGTCACTTTTAAAAGTTAAATCCTCCTTGACTCTTTTCAACAATGAGGTGATTCAAAGCAATTCCAATAGACTTGTGATAGAAATATCATCTGCATCTAGAGACAGTATTATGAAGATTGAAGGTGGATCAAAGCATAGTATTTTCAGTTTTTTGTTGCTGTTTGTTTTTTTCCCTTCCTCTTGTTTTATTCCCTTTTGATCTGATTTTTCTTGCACAGCATGACAAATAAGGACATATATTTAGAATAATTGCACATGTTTAACCTATATTGGATTGCTTGCTTCTTGGGGTGGGGGGAGAGGGGAAGAAAAGAAAAAAAGTTTGGAACACAAGGTTTTGCAAAGGTGAATGTTGAAAGCTATCCTTGAATGTATTTGGAAAAATAAAATACTATTTAAAAAATAAATCCCACCTGATCATTTAAAAAAAGTATCTGTTTGAGTCAAAAGTGAGAAAGAAGGATCTGGCTTTTAATAGTATTTTATTTTTCCAAATAAATACATATAAAGATAGCTTTCAACATTCACTTTTGCAAAACCTTGTGTTCCAAATTTTTCTCCCTCTATCCCTGCCCTCCCCTATCCCCGAGACAGAAAGTAATCTAATATAGATTAAACATGCAATTTTTCTAAACATATTTCCATATTCCAGACCAATACTTTAAAGTTTCACTGTATTAAAGACTTTCTTCTGTTCAAGAGAGAGGGGGAGGGGAGGTGAAAGCCAGTCCAACCAAAAACTTTATACATTTTCTCCCTTTGTTTTCCATTCAGCTTGCCAATTCCTAATTCCAAGCTAAGTATGGAATTCAGTGCACTAGCACCGCTGCTCTCTTTTGCCCAAACTCCTCCTGCTCCCTGCCCTTTCCCTTGCATCCCCCCTCAAAAATTTATACAAGTACTGACAAATGTTCCATTATTGGAATAGGTGCCAAGGGCATAATGACTGTAGTGGTAGCCATGTGAAGGAATGAAGCAGGCAATCTAGCTCAGAGTTGAGGACTTCTTTAAAGTGACTAAGGATTTTTTTCTGTATCTTACAGGGCTCAGTAGGATCATAAAATGTTAAGAACTGGAAGAGACCCTAGAAATCATCCCATTCAAAAATGCCCTCTTTTATTGTTTCCTTTTCTATATATGGGGAAAAAGGAGGTTAAGGTAAAATTAGAACTCAAGTCTCCAGATTCCTAACCTATTGTTACTTCCACCATACTGTCCTTAAGTAGAGATCTAGTGTGGAAGGATTATATTTCTAATAGGAAATAGCTTAAGAAATACTCTGAGCACTGGGGATAGGAAGAGCAAAGTGGTAGAGCAAATGGTGGTAGGATGCTTAGGGCTGAACCAGGGTAAGGAGATGGAGGATGATGAAGAAATCCCTCAATACTGTCTTCTTCTGGGCTCATGAACATCCAAACTGCTTTACCTTCCTGAAGAAGCCGCTGTATCTTTTGTTGAAAACCCCAGAGCTCAAATTAGTAGTTTAGAGAGGAAGAGAGAGTCTGGTTGGTCCACTGCCATCAGCACAGATTGTAGGGGCAAGGTTCAAGGTTGAAACAAAGTGACCTAAAAAATCGACTTTTTGAAAACCCACAAAAATCTTCTGGATAGAAAAGAGAAATGATTCTAATTCCCACACACACACACACTTTTTTGTAGATTGTAATGCACTCAACAGAGGGAGTTGAAAATCTTCGATTAATTAGGAGAGACATAGATGGAACTAGAGAGAGAATTCTGCCTTGGGTCACAGAGACCCAAGATTAGAGTCCTAGACTTCCAGATAAGTTTTAATATTTAAATAAAGCTTTGGAAAGGAAAAGATTCAATGGTTTCCCCCTTTATGCCCCCATCTGTAACTCTCCCCACTTTTCTCTCACTTTTGTTTGCAGTTACCTACAGTTGAATTGTTCAAAATCAAGAGCAGGTAAATGTGACCAATGGTACCATGTTCTTGGCTTTTTAAATGGTGAGGGAGATGAGGAGGATGGGTGGAAGTGGCTTATGGCTTTGGAGAATGGGTTACCTCGGGGATATGGTTGGGAAGGTCTAATGTAATGTGGAGGCTGAGATACTTGAATGGGGGGTGTGCGTGGGAAGTACTCACATTTCCAAGACCATGACGATGTTGGCTTTCTCCTCAAAGGCATCAACACATTGCACAAGCTTAGGGTGGTGTAGACAGTTCATGATGTCAATCTCCTGCCGGATATTCTCTTTATCTTTTGCAGAATATGCCTTGAAGAATTTCCCTGCCCAAATTTTTCCAGTTTTCTTTTCAATAAGTCGAAAGACTTGTCCAAATTTCCCACTGAAAAGAGAAAAGAGAGATTGGGGTGGGATGGGAAAAAGCTCATTTAGCCATCATCTTTATGAGATGTAGATCTGGGTTAGTAAATCTCCTTTGCATAAACTATCAACTATAACCTTTGCAATTAATCTAATTATGTCTCTATGTCTCCTTTCCCAAGGTTTTTTGTTTGTTTGTTTGTTTGTTTGTTTGTTTGTTTTTTTAATCTTATTAGCTTGGGAATACACTCTTCAAATGTAGAGACTTTTTCTTACATCAAGACAGGAGTTCTAAGCCTTTTTAAGTTACAGACCACTTTGGCAATCATTCTCAGAGTAAGTTTTTTAAATGAATAAAATATGTAGGTTTACAAAGAAATAAAAATATATTGAAATGCTGTTATAAATATTATACCCTAGTTTAAGAAGTCCTGCATTAGACCATTCTTCTTATGCGGAAATGGGACATGCAGCTGTCTTTGAGGGAGAGAGCAGATATGGTATTAATCTTTACAACTCTTTTGCTCTTTCTCAGAATAAATATATCTAGAATACTTCTGCAAGGGATTTTCTAATTCATTCTCTGATCTCAGTAGGTGCGTCACAGGTAGGCACTATTGGGTTTAAATTTCTTTTTGTCTCTCCCTGTAAACACATTTTCCTGTAGTGGGAATAAAAGCCTAGTTCTTTATTTGTTTGAGGTAAAGCTTTCAGAGTGATTGGTGATGGATAAAAATTAGGGGAGACCTTAGGAATGGAGATCATTTCTCTCCACTGGTTAGTTCTCAAAAGTGAAGGTGGGAATTTGTGTTTAAACAAGTGATCCTCCCTAAGAATCAGCCTCCTGCCCTGTTGCCATTGCAAAGCCACTACCTCAAAGCTAGAGAGCAGGCTTCTACCTTTCTTGAGATGGAACTAAAGTGAATTTCATTCTCATTAATGACTGTAATAAGTCCTATATTTCAACAGAAATGATGGATTAGTCAGATCCAAGGGGCTCTGTGTGGGGTGTACTTCTGGGGATAATTTTTAAAATCTTTTTTTTAAAAAACCAGACCTGTGATTTCATCAGTATAAGAAGCTCCCGTAGGGAAACTCCTTTTATCAAAGCATGTCTAGCTATACCTCCACTGTAATAATGTCTTCTAAAAGAGAATTGCCCCAAAGCACTAATGGAATAAAGAGAATGGTGCGGCTCAGTATGCATAAGTATGCATTTCTGACTGCTAGGCCAGTGCTCTAACCACTAGGATAATCTTCCCCTTCTAGTTGGGATTGGGTGGGGTGAGGTAGGGACAATACTTTTAAATGGGCCTTACATTTTAGCAACTGCTAATTCAGGCACTGTGTTTAAGTGCCTTCCTGGTGGTGATGCTGGGGTAGGTAGAGGGAGGAATTTGTGAAAGTAAGTAAAAAATAAACAGGTGACTCTCCCTGAGAATCAGCCTTCTGCCCTGCCGCCACTCCAAAGCCGCTATCCTCAAAGCTAGAGAGCAGGCTTCCACCCCACTTACGATCCTAATCTCTCCTCGATGTCATAGAAATCAGCAACTTTTTGTTCCGTGTTGATTGCCACTGTCCGGTAGTCTACCTCGGGCTCCTTCTCATCTACAAACAGGGGTTGAGGGTTAGGGTCGGCAATCACAATCTGTCCTCCCCTCTGCCCAAGATTTACATCCCCCACCCCAGTATAATTAACCCCATCTTGCACCCCATCTCAATCTCAGAGAGAATGATGAAGCTTTCCATACCATCATCTGACAATTCCACTTCATCCTTAGGTTCTGTTGGGGAAAAAAACAAGAGAGGGGAGTCAGCCCCAGCCTACTTAGTGGTGAATGACCTAAAAAGTAGAAGCACAAGACATCACGTCTCAGCATTACTAGGCACAAATGTCTGACCAAGAGCCCCAGAATCAAGTAACAGTTACCTCTTCTCCCCTCCTCTACCTCACTCTGTGGTACCAAAAAGCTGACCAATGGGGAAATGGCCAAAAGTGTGGAACAAGAGAAAGAAGGGAAAAGATGCTCAAGGTTTTAGTTGAGTGGCAATTATCCAGAGACAGTTTTTTAAAAAGTGGCATGGTTTTGTAAGAATGTCAAGAATAAGAAAGCCCAAAACAAAAGGAGGTTGGCAAGGGATGTGAAATTATGTGAGGGGCCAGACAAAGATCCAAAGTTATGAGACTGGTAGTTGGCATGGATGGGATTATGATAGTGGATGACAGAATGAGAGCAGAACTAATAACCTCTTAATTTGCTTTTCTTTTCTCCACTAAGGAGTTTTCTGCAGATTACAGAGGAACAAAGATGGCTGACAGCATGGAAATCCAAGAGAAGTAGGGAGATATTAAGATAATACTTGCTACCCTTAGCAAGTTCAAGTCACTCAATCCAAATGAACTATATTTCAAGGTAAAAAAAAACCCATAAAATAAAACGTTGGGATTTTATTGCTGAGTGATCTTTGGGGACTGTGGCCAAAAGGGCTCTGATGAGCTTTGTCACAGGCAAATATACAAATATTCAAAAAGTGAATAAAAACAGATTCTTGAAATTACAGAATGGTATATTTGAGGATTCTTATTGCCAATAGGCTGATACTTCTTATTAAAGGAATAGTGTGTGAGTACTTTTAAAAAAGGAAAATTATAATTACTAAGAGACAGAAGGGATAAATTGATGATAGGCTATGCTAGGTTAACTGTATATTCATTGCTGACAGTGATAATAAAGTGTTAGGGAGATGAACTCAGTAGACATGAGAGAAACAGATACATAGATAATAAAAAGTATATTGGCATATTTTTTGTTGTTTCATTGTTTCAGTAGCTTCCAACTCTTCATGACCCCATTTTGGAGTTTTCTTAACAAAGATAATGGAGTGGTTTCCCATTTCCTTCTTCAGCTCATTTTATAGATGAGGAAACTGAGGCAAATAGGGTTAAATGACCAGCTCAGTATCATAAAACTAGTAAGTATTTGAGGCTGGATTTGAACTCAAGTGTGCTGGACTCTTTCTACACAGATCTCTCTCTCTCTCTCTCTCTCTCTATCTATCTATCTATCTATCTATCTATCTATCTATCCTTCTATCTTTCAGCAGCTGGTGACACAGTGGATAGAATGTTGGGTTTGAAGTCAGGAAGACTCATATTTTTGAATTCAATTTTGGCTTCAGGCACTGCTAGCTATGTGACTCTGGGCAAATTATTTAACCCCATTCCTCAGTTCCTTATCTATAAAATGAGCTGGAGAAGGAAATGAGAAACCACTCCAGTATCTTTGTCAAGAAAAACCCAAATGAAGTCGTGGAGAAACAGATATGATTGAAATGATATCAACAAAGAGATAGATAATAATAATAATAATAACTAGCATTTATAAAATGCTTTAGGGCTTGTGAAATATTATTTATCTATCTACCTATCTACCTATGTCATCTCATTTGATTCTTACAATAATCCTGTTAATTGAGTGCTATCATCATCAACATCATTATTCCGATTTTACAGGTGAAGAAGCTGAAGGTAAGAAAGGTTAAGCGTGTGTCTGAGGCAGAATTTGAACTCAAGTTTTACTGACTATAAAGTCCAACCAACACATCCATTATGCCACCTAGCTGCTGATTATTAAAGACATATGGAAGAGCCTTTTATAATAACCTTGTGGTGAGATGAAGAAATGCAGACTGAATAATAACACAGGCAGATTTAATGATTAGTGGATAGATATGAAGCAGGAAGAAAATCTTTAGTGTAATAGCCTCAGGATCTGTCCATGGTCCTGTTCAATATTTTTGTTAGTGATTTAGATGAAATCTCAGAAGGCAGGTTTATCAAGGATGCCCAAGACACAGGGCCTACAGAGATTATGAATTTTTTAGACAAAAGAGGCAAGCTTCAAAAAAGATCCAAGACAGATTAGGAGGATAGGCTGAATTTAATAAGATTAAATTTAATAATGAAAAATAGCTCTAATCATAAATAACTCTTCTAACTCTCTATCCTCTGTTTAATGCAAAGGGATAAAATACTAAAGGGAAGACGGTAGGAACATAGGATCTTTGGCAAATTATATTACACAATAATATAAATAAGGCTGACATGGAGTACAAGTTATATTAGAATTATGTCTGAAGGTCAGTTTAAGTTTAGGGGTTATACTGAAGTTAGGGATATTTTCTGATTTAGAAGCATTTTTAGGGCTGGGGTCAGCATTAGATTTATAATTCTAGTTAGAAATGAGATTAGTTAGGCTAGAATTATATTTAGGGATAAATGTTATACCAAATTGGGAGTTAGCATGAGGATTATGGATAGGGCAAGAACTACCTGGTTTGCATTTTCTAGACTTAAAGGAACAAAGATTAAATAAGACACATTATTTGCAAAACACCCCAAAAACAAAAAGCAAAACCCCAAATCCAAGATAGCTTGATTTGGAATCAAAGAACCCATGTTGGAATGCTAACTCTACCACTTATATGCATAGGCATTTTTCATCTCACCCACAAAGTGTGTTATTATAAAAAGCTCTCTCAGTTGTCTTTAATAATCAGCAGCTAGAAGATTAAAATTGTCTTTACATGTAACTGGGGAAAAATAAAATATTATTTAAAAAAAAACAATCAGCGTCAAGGTGGCACAATGGATAAGTGCTGGACTTTGCAATTAGTTAGAAAGACTGAAATTCAAATTCTTCCTCAGACACTGATTCAACCTTTCTTGCCCTCAGTTTTCTCATCTATAAAGTGAGGGGACTGTTCTAGATTACATAAAAAGTCCTTTCCAGCTTTAAATTAATGATTTTATTTTGGGGATGAGATGTGAAATTCATCATGTCTCAGGCAAAACAAATTCTCTGTGCGCCAGCCTCAAGATTTGCATTACATTCATTTTAGTCCCTTGACAGAAACTGTATTTCCTTTCTGCAACAGAAATTACTTAGCATGAATTGGTACCTAACAGAAGACTGGGAAATTTTTTTGTTTTTTCTGAACTTCTCTCTATCCCTGAACTTGCAATCAACCACACCCTTCTTTTCCCCTTCCAATTTCCTCAAAAAATAATAGAGCTGTGTTTGGAAGGTTGGGAGAAAGTTTTTCCTGTTTGGAAGCCCTGAGAGGCCTTGTTCCACTCCTCTGAATTCCAGGAGATTTCAACATTTCCCTTGGAATCTTAACAGCAAAGGAAGGGGGTAATGGGTTGTGTCACTGTGAGAAAAAAAGGGAAGTCAAGCTTGCTCCTCTTAGATTTAATCAGCCTAACTAACTTACTGTAGACAGACTTTTTTTTAACCCATTAGATGTATGACCTGGTCAAATACCTATTAGCCTCAGTTTTCTCATCTGTAAAATAATCGAGAGAAGGAAATGACAGACCACTCTATTATCTTTGCTGAGAAAACCTTAAATAGGATCACTAAGAATCAGACATGACTGAAATAACTAGATAGTAATTAAGTTAGATTTTTTTTCTCTTTAGTTTGTTTCCTGAGGGTTCTTGAACTATTTGTTCCATTTTAACAACTCCTCATCTTTTCTAATAAGTAAGAGTGCAGACATGCAAAAAAGTCCTTCTAACTTATCCTTTAGCCAGTGGGTCTGTTTTCCTGTACTTTCAATAAATATAATTACTAGGAGTAATTTATTTTTATATATAACAATTAAATTTAACAAAATGCGTTATATATATTAATTTATTCTTAGCACTATAGAATTGTAGCTTAAAGAGACCTTAGAGGCCACTGAGTCCAACTTCCACATTTTATAGATGAAGAAACTGAGACAGAGAAGTTAACAGGATTTGAACTTTGTTCATCCTGCCTCTAAGGACAGTACTCTAACCACTGTTCCTTACAATAACCTTTTGATGCTGGGATTGAAGGTAATATCTGCATTTTCTAGATTAGGAAAATGAAAAGCCAAGAGATTATATAACTAGTAAGTGGGTTTGAACCCATGATGCCTTTACATCACTTTGTAGGCAAATAAAGAGGGCGCATGCTCTGTGACAGTAACTTTGATGTTCACATTTCCTCTGGATAACTCTCTCTTCTTCACCTTTTTCAGTTAGCAAATTATCCTTCATCCCAGACTACTTCTTTTTCACTCTACTTGACTCTTCTAGCACAAATGGAAATCTGGTTCTCTTGAGAGGATGACTTTCAACATCTCTTTCTGCTTGTTGATATTCTCTTAAGCCACTCATCCCTTACCTCCAACACAAAGGGCCAGATGGAGAAGTTGGTTTATACTGTGCTCACTGCCCTCACTTCCATATCTTCCCTTTCCCTCTATCACTCAGCAGCCACCTTTCTTCTTTTGATGTTCATTATGTCCATCTCTATTATCCTGTATAGATCCTTGAGACAGTAATATAAAACCTCCCAGAGACAGTAATATAAAAACCTCCCATTGTTATTCTTTTTCTTTTTGCAGAGTTCAGTGACAGATTCATCAGTGTTTTTGTCTTTTTGCCCTCATTCTTGGGGACTTTGAGATACATGCTAGTTCCTTCAAATTCCCTAGATTTCTACTTCAGCTACCTTTTCAAATCCTTTTACCTAAAAACGTAGCCCACCTCAACTATCCAAAGGGGTGGTCATCCTTTAAATTTTACTATTACATGTTACTGTGCTATTTTCATGATCTTTAAGTCTGTATTCTCTATTTTCATTCCAATCTCATTTTCTTCTCTCTCTTTCTGTCTCATTTCTCTCAGACCTATTCTTTGCCCTCACTGTAACCTTCAGACTCTCCATTGCTCTCTATTCTCCCAGTTTGACTCTGCTCTTACTTTCCTTTTTTAATAGTCTTGGCCTTGTAGTTAATTATTCAAATGTATATTGTCCTTCATCTTTCACTATCTTTCCTTTTTTTGTCCTTTACCACTCACACCTTACTAGTTCTCAATTCAGGAAGTTGAGAATGCAGGAAAGAATCCTATTGCCCCTACAATAAAAAGCAAATCAGTTCAGTTTTTATGACCCTCTATTCTCTTACTTAGAACTAACTTTCCAGCCTTATTTCATACAACTCCCCTTTCACAAAACTATTTTCTATTAAAACTGGATCTGTGCTCTGCCTTCCATCCCCTAGTCCCATGAACTCTCATAGCACATCAGCTGTGCCAGGAATTACATGTCTTTTTCTGAGAAATCCTATCGCTTTTCATGGTTCTGCTCAGTCATCACTTTCTCTAACCTCTACCAGTGAGAAGTGAGGGCTTTCTCCCTCCTTAATTTCCTTATATTGAATTTATTTGTACACAAGTGTGTCCTCTCCAATGTCCTTGAGGGTAAGGATTGTTTTGTTTTTTTACTTTTTTTCTATTTTGTAGGCACTTCACTAAAGTGTGATGAATTAAATCTTTATCTCTAAATAGAATAATAGTCCTTTGGGAATATCCCCTCCCCAACTCTCCCATTATCCCTACTAGAAACCTCATATTTGTAACATACAAAACTGGATCTATGTCTTCTCTTCCTAAGGTCAGTTAGGTGGTGCAGTGGATAGAGTCTAGAGTCAGGAGGACCTGAGTTCAAATCTAGCCTCAGTCAGTTGTTTGCCTAAGCAAGTCATTTAACCCTCATTGCCCAGTTCTCTCATTGGTAAAATTAACTGGGAAAGGAAATATCTCTCCCAAGAAAATGCCAAAAGAGATCACAAAGAATTAAGACATGACTAAAAAGTAGTCACAAAACCCCCTCTTTCCTAGGAGTACCCAGGAAGCCTTGCTTAAAAGCCTGCTAATTGCCTCTCTTTGCCTTAGCAAATATCCTCTACTATCAGTTAGCATTTTAGCTCCTTCTTCCAGGAATAGACAATTCAGAACAGATTCCTCCTTAGGCCCCAAAGGAATGTCTTTTACCCATCTCCATTGCTAATACTTCATGGGTTTTTTGTGTTTATTTTTTTTTTTTACTCTTATGCTCACAAAATAATCAAGTTAACTCCCTACTTAAAAAAAGTCTCACTGCTCTTATGAGCTCATTTGGTAATTTCTGAAGTTCTCCCAGGCACTGAAAATTCTGACTGACATGGGGAAAGTAGTATGCTTAGAGAGCATACGGCATCTCCAAGCACTGGGGTTAAAGAAAAAAAATCAGCTGAACTTTTTATGCACCTGATCAGCCTACAAACACCACTTCACCCACTACTACCAAAAGGAAACTTTCTTTTCTCCTTCCTTGCACATGTAATCAAATCAGGACTTAGAATAAATAATGCCTGCCAAGTGCAGATATTTGGAGCAGCTAGATTGCACAGTGGACAGAGCACTGGACCTAGAGTCAGAAAGAATTATCTTCTGGAGATCAAATCTGGCCTCAGACACTTACTAGTTGTATGATCCTGGACAAGTCACTTTTCTATGCCTCCGTTTCCTCATCTGTTAAATGAGAAAGAAACAGCAAGCAAACCACTCCTGTATCTCTGCCAAGAAAACTTCAAATGGGGTCCCAAAGATCTGAACACAACCAGAAAAAAGACTGAATAAAAATATACTTTAGAGGTCGCTTATGTAAATGTCAATAGGCAACATGACGTAGTATAGAGTGATGACCTAGAAGCCATGAGAGTTTGGGTGCTTCTGACACATATTAGCTCCACACTCCTGGGCAATTTTTTTAACCTTTCATTGATTCAGGACACTAACTGAGACTCTAGATTACAGAAAAGATGCTGACCTCCATGGTTCTGAAATCCCAGTCCCCTGGATAAAAATGTCAGTGATCATTACTGATTTCCTTTTGGGGGATTCTTTTCCCCTTCCATGTAGCTCTAAGATGAGGGAAGAGACCAGAAAGAGGATCATCAGAAAACCTGTGATGGAATCCAAGATCAATTGGTCAATGAATGGGCTTTTATTAAGTGCCAGATACCATGTTAACAGGGAACTGCAAGTCACCTGGCTTCTCTGTATCCTGGATTCTCTATGACTCAAATGAAAGGGTTGAAACAGATAATCGCTGGGTTCCCTCTAGGTCTAAAATCTTTTAAAGTTCATTACAAAGACTCCCTTTCTCCAAATCGTTACTCAACAGCTCTCAATGATACACTTCTTTATTTATATGCTCCAATAGCTATTTTGAAAAGGAGGGATTCCCAGATTTATGTTGCAGTGCTAGGATTCAATCAATCAGTGAATCAATAAGCATTTATGAAACACCTACTATCTGCCAGGTACTCTGGTAAGTGCTGGGATACAGAGAAAGGCAAAAGCCCACTCATTGATCACATTCAAATGAGGTACATAACAAGCAACAATGTACATACCAGATACAATCAATGTAAATGCAAAGTGGAGTCTTCTGGATGACACTTGGAATATAGTGGGAGGAGGGAATCACAAAGGCCTCTTGTAGAAGGTAGGATTTAAACTGAGTTTTGAAGAAAGACAGGGAAAGTAGGAGGCAAAGGTAAAGAGGAATAGTATTCCAAACATGGAGGATGACCGGGGAAAAGGTCATCTAGTCTAATCCTTTCTTTTTCCAGAGGGGGAAACTGAGACCCAAGGAGGTTGGGAGTGGGAAGTCTTGCCCAAGGTTACACAGGCAGTAAGTGGCACAGTCAGGATTTAAATCCAGGTTATATGAATCTAAGTTCAGGTTTCTTTCTCTACCTCCACTTCTTCCATCAGTATATCACTTGGAAAGACTGTTTTCTACCAGGAAATTGATCAAGAGGAAAGTATCATCCATTCAATCATTTCTGGACAACTGTTTAAAGAGTTGTGGGCCCTACAAGCCCATCCCTTCCAAAAGCCCTTCCAACTTCCAAAGCTAACAATTGTTAATTAAATACTAAAATTAATATTTATTACAGCTAGAACCATAATTTTAGATCAAATTTATGTCCAAGTAGGAACATATTTTTTAATGTGCCATAGAGTTACTTTATAGTACACTGGGGTCAAGGATAAAAAAACATTTAAAGCCCTGTTTTATGGAACTTAGAGTATAATTCCACTAATTTAAATGATTATAAAAACTCCTTGTCATAGTGCCTGTGCTTTTATGACATGTTGTTGATCCTATCTGTGATATATTTGTTGTTGAATCCTTGGTCAGGAATGTAAACCCCCAATTATAACATTCTTTCTTTGGGAACATATGGTCTTCTTTATGTTGTGGTTCCCAGGGATATATTGCAGTAAAAAAAAAAAAAAAAAAAAAAACAGACACTGTCTGTATAAGCAAGATTTTGGTAAGAGAAATGCCAATGCCATCGGTATTGGAATTCTTTTTTCCACCCCTGCACCTGCTGGTCAGAGGTCCTAGAAATGTGAAGTGGGAGGGACAGTGCCAGGAAATAAGACCATAAAAGGCCTTGAATGGTAAACTAGAGTTTTAACTTTATCCCCTAGACCACGGATTCTTAAATTGGGGTTTGGAAATTTTTCTAAAAACTTTTAATAAGTAAATTTCAATATGATTGCTTCCCTCTATAATCCCCTGGATTATACCGCAATGCATTTGAAAACATTATTCAGAGGGGGTCCATGGGGTTCATCAGACTGCTAAGGGGGTCCATGACAAAAAAGATTAGGAGTCTATATAAAGAGGAGCTACTAAAGATATTTGGAGCACTATATCCACATGATTTAGCAAGATTTTGCTCTAACAAGATAACCTTGGCAGTGAAGAGTGGAAGAAGAGAGACAAGCGAGGGGTGGGGAGTTTAGGCCGCTGTCTGAAAAAGGGAGAAGCCCCTAAGCCAGAGGTTGCACTCAGACAGCAATTCTACAAGTGCTGCTCGAACCAAATTAAAATGTAATTGATAAATATTTAACAAAATATATACAAATATAATAAAACATAGATAATATTAATATGTGGTTTTCTAATTCAATATGTGGCCAGCAGGATCCTTGTATAAAGTTTAATAACCTCTCTTTCTATTTGAGTTTGATACCATGGATTTAACTATGGTGCTGGCAATGTAGAAGAGAAGAGATTTTTATAAAAGATATTAAGAAGGAAAAAATGACCTGATGTGGAAGATTTGAGTTCAAATCTCACCTCAGACACTTACTGACAGTGTGACTTTGGGCAAGACATTCAATTATTCTGAGCCTCAATTTCCTAATCTGTACAATGGAGATAATTAATTGCACCTACTTCATAGGGTTGATGTGAGGATAAAGGAGATACAATCTAAAGCAACCCACCCAAATGCTAGCTATTATGGTTGTGGTTGTTGTTATTCTGATAATTACTAGAATAAGATTCTTTTCTATAGCAGTGAAGTGATCCTGAAGCTCCTGCTTTTACCACTTCCACTGGTTTGTGAATAGGACCTCTTCTAGAGAAGAGACAATATTTCTGTTGTTGTTAAACTGATTAAATCTCAGCTATAAAATATTTTTAAAATAAAATTTTTGTTAATCAAGTTCTGCTCTAAGCAAGGAATTTGCTCCTTTTAACAAAGCCATATGCATTTCAAATTCTTGGAGAAGTAAATAGGCATCATATGCACATGAAGTTCCACCTCACTTCCAGAAAAGGAATCAGTAGTGAATTACTCACTATTAGTGAGACTGAGAATAATCTGGCAAAGTATCTCCTCCAGATTGGAGGTTTGGAAAAACCAGTCATAGGGTGACCTAGACTCTGTAGCAAAGCTGTCTTCCCAGAGAACTGAAGACCTGGAGTTTTCTATTTTATTCCAGTCTTGGAAAAAAGTTAGCAAAGACCTTAGGTGCTCACCATAATGAAAGAAATTAGGGAAGGTTTACTAGATTCTCTGTGGCTAAGATACAAATAAAACTACCCACAATTAAAGGAGGGAATGTTTCTATATTTTTTGATATCTAAGCCACACACCAAAGGGAAGGCTGTTTGATGACAAATTAAGATTTCTGGTTTAAGCTGAAAAGAGGAAAATGTAATAGCTAGTGATACCTTTAACTTTTTTTTTTAAATAATAGCTTTTTATTTTCCCAAATATATGCAAAGATAAACAGATTTTACTATCTAATGAAATGATACTTTATTAAATAGTACCTAAATGCTTTCATTTACCAATAATTCTTGCTTAGCCATCAATCTCTAATTAATAGACGTGCACTATAACCTTTTAAGTAGTTGATTAGTAGTTAGCTGTCTTTTTTTAACTTGAGATGTATTTAATGAGAATGATCAAGCATAAGAAATCTCAAGGAAATTTCCAGTTCAACAATAAATATACAAAATGAGTTTTATAATTTGAGAATAAGCTGTTTCTTTGAAGAGATAGTAATAATTTTAATATAATGTGGGACATTCTTGGTTATACATTTAGGGGAAAGGATGGATAAGTCTGAGGTGAAAGTATCCTACAACTCTCTGGGAAAGTGCACATTTTAGAATTTGTACCCTGTAATTGGAGTGTGACCAAATCTGGTGGCAGTGTACTGAAATTACAGCCTCAATAAATGCCTTTTAAAAGTGGAATCTAATAGCTAAAAACTAGGGAACAATCTAGACATCCATTGAATGGGGGCTGGTTAAATAATGTTACATGAAGATAATGGAAAATTACTAGATTGTAAGAAATGATGACAATGAGGAATTCAGAGAAGCGTGAAAAGGCTTCTGTGAATAAAAATATAACAAAGTAAACAGAAGCAAGAAAGTAATATACACAATGACTAGTACAACGTAAATGGAGAGAAGGAAAAGACAACACTGCATATTGTGTAATCACACAATATTGACCAAGAGCAAAGTTGAAAAAATCTCTCTTTTGTTTACAGAGATGGAGGAAACTATGAGTGTGGGATATAATCAATACCATTAGACTTGGCTGGTGTGTGATTGGTTTGAGGTTTATTGGGTTGTTTTTTGGAAACCGTTCCTGTTTTCTTTTTTTATTCTTTGTTACAAGGGATGGCTGGATTGCTAACAGAAAAGGAAGGCATATTTGAGAAAATATGTCACTAAAAAGTTTTTTAGCAGGAGATCTGCCCATTTAAATGATGAAGTGGTAGCCCTCACCAACCTCAGATCTATAATGTTTTATGGACAGAGACTTTGCCTGCTCTTTTCTCTGAATCCCCAGATGGACACACAGAGGTCTTGCCATCCAAAAGTGAGGATGATAACGATGAATGAGACTCACCTTCAGGCTTTTCTCCCACTGTGGTGAGCTCTGACTCTTGGCTGGGTTCGCTGGTTCCATATACATTGATTGCCCGCACGCGAAACTTGTACTCTCGGTCCGGCAGCAAGTCCTGGACACTAAAGGAGGTGCTGCGGCAGGTGGTCAGTTCTTTCCACTCCTTGTCCACTGAGTCCCAGATCTCCACACTGTAGGACAGCACAGCGCTGCCCCCATCATATGAAGAACCGTACCACGACAGGGTCAGTGATGAGCTCCGAACATCTGAGGCGCAGGGGGTGCCTGCTGGGGGGTCTGGCTTATCTGCACACATGTAAACAAAGGACAGACCCAAACACTGTAAGAATGACAACCAGAGTCTAGTGCATTTGCTCTAAATGGGTAGAAACTGCAGAGGAAAAACTTTTTAACAATTAGAGCTAACCAGAAATAGAAGGGGCTAGTTTTGCGAGTTGTTCTTAATTCTTCCTCTTTTTGATGGTTTTCAAGCTGGATGACCACTTGTCAAATATTGTTCTGGGGATTCTTTTTCAGATAGCAGTTGGACTGGGGATGTTACAGTCCCCCCTCACTCTGAAATTCTGTAATTTAGAACTATTTATTTATTATTGGAATAAAGCCTGACACATAGACACAACAAAGGATTACACACACACACAAATGCATATCCCACTCACAAAGAATCATAAATAGAATATACATCTGCTTGTTCAAAGGGCTTTATTGTGTGTATGTATGTGTGTGTGTGTGTGTGTGTGTGTGTGTGTGTGTGCGCGTGCTTAATAGGACTTCCAGATCATAAATCATGATTTCATTTATTCCTTTTTCAGAATAGCTTGAGTTCAGATCCTAGCTTTCTCCTTTGCTATATGACTTTAACAAGCATCTTTACCTTTCTGGACTCAGATTCCCACCTCTGTACAATGGGAAGGTCTTTCATTGGCTCTCAAGGTGGATATAAATGAGATAATAAATATTTGCGAACAAATTTTGACAATATGTCACTAGCTCTTCTGGAATTTTGGAAGAAGATAAAGCACTAATTGGAATTCTCATGGAACTGAGGTAATCCTCCTAAATTCTGATCAAATTAAAAATGCCCATTTTTCCAAGGATTGATTTCTTCTAAAAGATGCAATTAGTTATTTAAAAAATTTCAGGTGCTGATTTTCCTAGTAAATCCAATTAACCTTTCACTTAACCAATGCAAGGCACTCCATCTAGTGACAAAGAGACCTAACTGCTGGCCACAGAATAAAAGGCTTTCTAATGAAGACACTGGGAAAGTCCACAGCTATGAAAAATAGGGATTTGAGGGACACTTAAACCTAAGAACACATTGTAGGAGACTCACAAATTTTTGTTGGGGCTTTAAAATGTAAACAGTTTTGCAAGACACTGATAATGGTCTCTGTGGGTCTGTGCTTTCTAGGCTAAGAAGTCATCACATTTCTAAGTTTTCTGTTTAAAATGTTCCTTTAAATATACTTTGTTCTCAACAAGGGTGAATAAAATGTATCTCTTTGTTATGCTGCTGGAATGATTTCTGGCTCTGAAGTTAGAGGATATCAGCCTCAACTTTAGTTTACTTATCTGAAAAATGTGTGTGTGTGTGTGTGTGTGTGTGTGTGTGTGTGTGTTCAGGAGAAGTATATTGAAGTATACTAGATGGCCTTTGAGAGTCTTTTCAGCTTGAAATATATTATCTATTCCTTTCTTTGCTGAAGTACAGTACTATAAGCATAGAACATTGTACATACTGACATATTTGGTTAATGTCTTGGCTAATTTTAATTGTTTTTTTCCTGCCTTCTCATTTTCTCTTTTTTTCCTTTTTCTTACAAGGGGTGATTCTCTAGATGGATATGGAGAAGAATATATGTGAAAAGAAAAAGTGATTTTAAAAAGATATAAATTAAAAGATAAACAAAATTAAATTCTTTTCCTAGAAAAAATTTTAGAATAATTTCTAGTTTGAACTGTGATCTTTTTGGTATTCTAGTGAATTAAAATCAAATTATAAAAGTGACTAGTTACTAAGTAATAACAGTAACTTAAAAAACATTTAAGGGGAAGAGGAGAAGAGCTATTAAATAAATCCTTTTCCCCCAAAGAGCAAAATTAGCTGGGAAACTTCTACATTAATGTAAATATGCACTGTTTCATTTTTTGTTTGTTTTTTTTTTCTGCCATGGGGGAGAAAAAACTAGGTTTAGCTCTGTGATCAATGTGACAAATAGACCTTTGGCTTTGGAAAAGAAGAAAGAAACACAGTTGAGGGGGAAATTATGGGATAAGTTATAATTCTAAATGAAAACACTATTATTTTGGTGGGGTGGGTGGGAATAGATAGCATAAAGAATTAGGGATCCAACCATTCTGGAGAGCAATTTGGAACTATGCTCAAAAAGTTACCAAACTGTGCATACCTTTGACCCAGCAGTGTTTCTATTGGGCTTATATCCCAAAGAGATCTTAAAGGAGGGAAAGGGCCCCACATGTGCAAGGATGTTTGTGGCAGCCCTTTTTGTGGTGGCTAGAAACTGGAAACTGAAGGGATGCCCATCAATTGGAGAGTGGCTAAACAAATTATGGTATATGAATGTTATGGAATATTATTGCTCTGTAAGAAACAACCAGCAGGACGATTTCAGAGAGGTCAGGAGAGACTTGCATGAACTGATGCCGAGTGAAATGAGCAGAACCAGGAGATCATTATACACGGCAACAACAAGATTATATGATGATCAGTTCTGATGGACATAGTTTTCTTCAACAATGAAATGTTTCAAACCAGTTCCAGTTGTTCAGTGATGAAGAAAGCCATCTACATACACCCAGGGAGAGGCCTGTGGGATCTGAGGGTGGACCACAACATCACATTTTCATGCTCTCTATTGATATTTGTTTGCATTATGTTTCCCTTCTCAGATATTTTTTTCTTGTAGATCCGATTTTTCTTGCACAGCAAGTAACTGTATAAATATATATATATATATATATACACACACATATATATATATATATATTCGATTTGTCAAGTATTTTAACATAATTAACATGTATTAGACTTCCTGCCATCTAGGGGGCGGGGGAAAGGGGAGGGAAGGAAAAATTTGTAACAGAAAGCTTTGCAAGGATCAATGTTGAAAAATTAGCCATGCATGTGTTTTGCAAATAAAAAGCTTTAATAAAAAAGGAATTAAGGATCATAACAGTTATATGATGAGAAAGATATTAAATCATATCTAAATATATTCTTCAAAACTTTTCTATGCAGGTATCATTTTTAAGGCAATACTGTTTGATATTTTATTTAGCTATTTAAAAATACAGCTCCTACTTTGATGAGGAGTACATTCTCTAATGGGAAGAATGAAACTCAGACATGCCTTCTCATTCTGTACAATTTTTGCCATATCATCATCAATTTGCTTCTCAGAGAGTCTGTCCAATGTGTATGACTCCTTTTAGATCTCTTGCCATTGCATGCATGGGCAGCAATTAAGCTATCCATATATCATCCCTCATTTTCCTTCCTTGGCTAATACATATCCTTTTTTTTTTTTAAACAATAACACATTTCTTTCATAATCTCATTTAATCCCATTTCTTCTGAACAATTCTTCATCGGCAATATGCTTTGCCAACTACTATGCTTTTTGAATGGCCTACAGCTTTAATTTTTTGGTAATGGGTCTTTGTTTTTAGGAGAAGCATGGTATCATAAAAAGTGTGATACAGTTTTTTACATCAAAATAGTTTAACAGTTCCATTGTCCATATGTAATTTCTGTCTGAGATATATGCTCTGATTGACCAGTTCTTTAGGTTGTTCATCCAATTCCATGTCATTTAGGAAGCTCTGCAATGTTGTAGGGCTTGATACAAGAGCACAAATATCATCTACAGCCAGCCAGAAGCCTTCACTATCTATATAGGGAATCCTTCTAGTTTCTCTTTGTGCTGGACATCATCCATGACAGTATCAAACACATTTGGTGAGCATCTCTCTCCTTGTTATTATAATTTTTTGATATTTGTAAACAAAATGTTATTGAACAATTATCTTTTGTTGTTATATTTTGCATAATTTTAACATATGCATAGGAAATACCTTGTTGGAAGAAATCTGTGGCATTTTGCTCTATTAAATCGAGTACTTCCCCCTTTGTTTATCAACAAATAAAAAGAGAAAGAAGATCCGTATTATCTATACTTTGTAATAAACTTTGTGGCTCTATCAATATCTGTGTTTTTTATTTCACTCTTCACTTTTAAAGCATCACTATCTTGTTTAAATAAGCCAGGTTGGAGCTGTCTTAATTGTATATTAGAGCTTATTTCCATTTTTTTCCTTTAAAATGGTATAGATTTTGGTTATTGTTTGAGTTAATTAATAGTTTAATTCTACACAGATAGTTGATTTGATAATGACTTTGATTTCCATATTATGAGGATTTATCCTGTATGTTGCACATCAGAAGTAGGGCATGTGTTAAAAATGGTTATTTGGAAGAGTATTAGCACAAGTCAGGATGAGTCCAAAAGAACTCTTCTTTTCTGGAGCTTTGAGTTATTCCACAAATTGTATTTATTTTATTTTTTAAAGAATAATTGATTGGAAAACTAGATTACTCTCATTCTAATTTAATTATGCCAATGTATGATTCCTGATTGTTAAAGGCATACCATTCACCTGGTGGCAGTTTAATTGCCTAATTTCAGGCAGAATACTTAAGGGGAAATATGAGTGGAGAGGAGAAGGAAACAGCAGAGGCCTGAGATTTTGAAACATTCTCAAAATAGCACAGCATCCTGGAGACACCCCCAAACTGAATGGGTGAGTTCATTCCCTTCTGGAAAAGGGATGATTCTTTTCCTCACAACTTGTATAAGCAGGGTATTCCACCAAATCTCCATTTCATTATTGGGCCCATTATACAGCACACATCACAAATATTACTTGTGCCTCTATTCAAGTTTCTTTTGTACCAAATGTCCTTCAGATGCCAGTTAGGTGGCATGGTGGACTAAACCTGGAGTCAGGAAAATTTTATTTTAAAACCAGTCTCAGATACTTGCTGTATCTGACATCTTAGGCAAGTCACTTAATCTCTGTCTGCCTCACTTTCCTCATCTGTAATGGGGTTAATTCTTGTTGTGAGGATAAAAGGAGATAATATTTGTAAAGTGATTGGCAAACCTCAAAGTGCTCTATAAGTAATAGTTGCTGTTATTACTACTATATTTCTCCACATTGGACAAGAAGTCACTTGAGGGTAGACTTAATAAATTCTTAATAAATTCCTGAATTGTCCTTTTAAAAGAAGAATTTGATACTGCCATGGATGATATCCAGCACAAAGAGAAACTAGAAGGATTCCCTATATAGATAGTGAAGTGTTCTGGATGGCTGTAGATGATATTTGTGCTCTTGTATCAAGCTCTACAACATTGCAGAGCTTCCTAAATGACATGGAATTGGATGAACAACCTAAAGAACTGGTCAATCAGAGCATGTATCTCAGACAGAAATTACATATGGACAATGGAACTGTTAAACTATTTTGATGTAGAAAACTGTATCACACTTTTTATGATACCATGCTTCTCCTAAAAACAAAGACCCATTACCAAAAAATTAAAGTTGTACTTTATTGTATTTATTGTACATATTTTTATCAATGATGCATAAAATACAGACCTAGGACCACATGAAGGAATGAAAAGAGTCACAGGTAAAAATCCTAAAAAGGAACATTCCCCAAACAGGCAGATTGCCCTATACTTTTCAGATTTCTCATACATACCCACACAAATACACATATGCTTTCTCTGGGCAAGACATTTGCATACAGTGCTAGATACTTTGGCACTATTGCTGATCATATAGTGAGGGAGCTAGTATGGGGGTAGGAGGGGAGGAAGAGGAAGGAAGACCAGATGAGAGATGTTAATTCCAACCTTTGCAGCAACTGGAATTCTCTCATGTGTTCTTATTTATGGGAATACAGTTACCCCAACCACTCTAGCTATTATATAGCCTTTCCCTCCTGAGGAATAGAATCTTCTAGTCCTAATCCATGGTTACTCTCCACTGTGTCTTGCTGAATATAAAAGCAAAAAGCATTTATTTGTATTTTAAGGTATATATATTGTTTTCAAAATATTATCTCTCTGTTTCTTCTTGACTGTGAGAGGTATGGGTCTTTTCCCTAATTTTATAATTGACTTATGTATTAGAAATATGGACACACAAAGTAACAAATACATATCCTATGGCCATGTGTTCTGCCTCTACCTACCACCTTACCTCAGGTAGTAAAGAAAGAGTCAAAGGGTCTTTTTGATACCCAAAGAACATCTTAATAAATTCCTGAATTGTCCTTTTAAAAGAAGAATTTGCATGAAATAAGACTCCATATGGAAATGCTGTGATTTTATTGGTGCAGGCACTACTTCAACTAATAGCTTTACAATAGATATGTGCTTTAATGTCCAGCTTTTTAAAATGTGTCTTTTGACCTCATATGTGGTCTGGTAACTGGGGAGGTTCAAAATTATGATTATCAGCAAATGTTTGATTTGACAGCCTATTTTATATATCTATTTACCTAGAATCAGATAATAGTTCTCAGGCAAAAAGGGGTCATGAGTGGAAAAAGTTTAAGAAGCCTTGCTTTAGTGGAAGATCTTAAAATTTTGGGACTGAAAATTCATTTTCCTGTGGCTAAGTGGCTGAGCCTTGGGGGGAAAAGTTCAATCTGTTTTTTAAAAAATAAAAAAGTAAGCTGTAGACTAATCAAAAAGAAGCATAGTTTTCATATTTTGGAATAGAAAAAGGTTAACCAAGCTAACAAAGTATTTCCATATTGATGTCCTACTCAGACCTGCTTTAATCAATCATTAGAGCCATCTGTAATAAACACACTCATTGCTAGTTTGCAAATAGGTGCTGCTAAAGTGTTTGAAAGGCTTGTCTCAAATAGGCTTACATGATTCCTTTATAATGTTGTTTATGTGGTTTACATTTTAGGAAAGACTGGAAGTTCATAGAGTATTATGCCTTGATGTTTATGGAAAGGCAAATCTCAGCTCAATTCAAGTTAAATGATCAGTACATAATTCTGAATTAGTGGGGCCTGAATGAATGAATGAGTTTTGACTGTATACAAACATGAGTCCTCATTTCACTGAACCACTCTATTTTTAGCTCTGTGAGGGGGAAGCAGACAGAAAGCACCATTTGCCTCCATTCCATTCCCCTCCGAGGCTATTTAGAAGGGACGGTATTTAACATGCTGCTCCTGCCAGCTGGCTGCCCGCCACACGATGGCCCCTGTCAGGACTGGCCTCACGAAACAAGAAACTAAACCATAAAAGGCCACAACTGGAGGATGTGGATGGGGGGGGGGTTGAGGTCTGGGGAGAGGGCAGTGTGTGTGTGTGTGTGTGTGTGTGTGTGTGTGTGTGTGTGTGTGTGTGTGGGACGTCACGGGGAAAAGCAGCTGAAGCAGCCAGCCCCCAAAACCCACAGCAGAGGGGAGATGGAACCACGAACTTGAGAGAGCTGAGGCTGCTGGGCCGTGCTCACACACTCCCATTCGATGCCCCTCAAGGAACTGTCCAACTTCACCTTGCCCTTAAGCAGACAAGCCCTTCTGACTCCCATCCCACTCCCATTCCTCAGCCTTGACCCCCTCACAAAAACAGCTGATTTCAGCTAATGGGATGAGAGATGGGAAGATAGAAGATGCAAAGAGAAAGAAGAGGGAAGCATAAAGATATGGAGATATGAGCAGAAAGGAGAGGGAAAACGGAAGGAGAAAGAAAATGTAAAAAGACAACTGAAGAAGAGGAAGGAAGGAAGAAAAAAGCAGATTAGAAATAAAACAGAGGGAAAACAAGAATGAAGAGGCAGCTCGTGAAAGAGGGAGAGAGAGAACATGAATTAGTAACTAACATGAGATACTTGGATTCTTTGGGAATCCCTAGCATCCCTGACTTCTTTCTTGGGAGTAACGGAGAGGGTGGGGGAACAGAGAAAGTGGCCCAATCTCGCCAAAGGTTTATTGTACTATTTGTTCATGGAGTTTGGCTCAGGGCTGGAATTAACAGTCATGTTTTTTGTAGCTCATCTTAAATGACTTCCCTGGTTATTTCTCTCTAATTTTTAACCTCAATTTCTCTTCAGTCTCTTGAATTCCACCACCTTCTGCTTACTCCAGCCTTTCCCAATCAACAACTTCTTCCTCTTTCTATCCTTTTAAAAACTCAGCTCCTTCATGCCTTTATGCCTTTGGTTTTTTTTAAGAAATAGTGGCTGGGATGGTAAGGAGGGAGAGAAAAGAAACAGTGTCCAGAAAAATGAGCAACTTCCCAGTGGGTAGATACATACTACCTACCACAAAATGCTTAAAAAGTGGTTTTGATTCTCATGATTTCTAAATTCTTTTTCATGCCTTTTTTCTCTTTTCCCCACTTCTAGAATTCTTTTCTTTTTCTCTAGCCTCTGTTCTTTTTTTCTGTTTCCTTCTTCTCTCCATTTATCTTCTTCTTATCTCTTATCCCATTAGCTGAAGTTAGCTTTTTTTTTTTTTAAGGGATGGTGGAGTATGGGATGGGTATATATATATTTTTCCTTTCCTTCTCTCCAAATGATTCTATTATTTGAAGCATATCTAAGCTTCAGTTTCCCAGCGCAATAGTTTCTTCAGTCAAGGGACACTTCCTATCTCTACCTGTCCACAAAGTGGCATCTAATAGCTGGGAGTTGGGAGATTTGTCTCCTAATTCTCACTTTGAATTCTGATTGCATTAAGCCCTGCAGAACCTGAGCACCCAACAGGAAACCAGTCCCCCAGACCCTATTCTCTTTCTCTTCCTCCTCCTCTTCCTCTCCCTCCCTCCCTTTCCCGCATGCACATCTGTGTGCAGCAAGGTAATGAGTGGAGGTGGGAATCAGATCTGAAGTTTCAGAACGCAGAACAGATGGAGAAGCCACGTGTACATAAGGATAATAGATACACCTACAAACCCACTACAATACCTGCACAACCATTCAGGCAAACACCTCCCTAAACCCCAGGCACATGCAGGCAGATTGGGCCCAGTCTTGTGAGGGGGTTCTCTGCCTCTGCCCTCCCTGGAATCCCTTCCTTCTGCCCTCCCTGGAATCCCTTCCTTCGGCCGGCTCACTTACCCACCACGGTGACATTGACTTGCGCCTGCTTGGAGCCTAGCTTATTCTCCACCAGGAGGGTGTAGCAGCCACAGTGCTCCTGTCTGGTGGCCAGGATGGTTAGCTTGCTGCTGTTCTCATTGCTCTCAATCTTGATGTGCTCACTCTCTTGGATCTGTGGAGCAAAAGGTACCATGAGCAGAGCCATCATGAAGGAGGAGTAGCCCCCACCCCAACCCACCTAGGACAGAGTGGGACTTCGCCCTGCTCTGGTGGGAGAGGGCCTGTGGCTGATGCATGAAAGACACAGTGCCAGGCACTGGGTAGGGGGAGTACCAAGACAAAAAGCAAACCATTTAACCCTTTAAAGGGTTAAATGCCTTTAAAGAGTGTATACTCTGTGGGGAGGGGGCAAGGATGGGATATAAAACACATACACACACACACACACACACACACACACACACACACACACGCAGCTCAGTGGATAAAGCACAAGGACTTGAGTCGGGAAGACCCAAGTTCAAAGATGACTTTAGGTACTTCCTAGCTGGGTGACCCTGGGCAAATCACTTAACCTTGTTTGCCTCAGTTTCTTCATCTGTAAAATGAGTTGGAGAAGGAAATGAAAAATCATTCCAGTGTCTTTGCCAAGAAAATCCCTAATGGGAACCCGAAGAGCCAGACATGACTGAAATAACTGAACAACAATAAAAAATACATATATACATATGACATATACTTGTATACATAGATGCATATGTATATTAAATAAATGCAAGAGGCAGTGTGTCATAACGGATAACTGGTCAGGGAATGTGGGGAGAATCTGGGCAAATCACTTAACCTCTCAGTCGTCTAGATAATTCTCTAAGGTATACCTTGTAGAAAAGGTACCAATCTGGTGGTAGAGGGAATTTCTTTACTTGGGAGTACCTTGTGGCAAAAGAATCATAGATTCAGTCCCCTATTACTAAATAGAAGGTAATTTTAGGAGGGAAACACTAATATCTGGAAGGAGGGAAAGGACTACAAGACTTTATATAGAAGACGGCAGACAACCTCTAGTGGATGAAATGACCTCTGGCTCTGGAGCTCTGTAAGTTCACTTTTTATACTTTTTCTTGTCTATTCCATTTTTTCCCTTAGCCACAGAGTCCAATTTTCCATTTCAATGACTTAGTGGTTTTCCCATATTTTAAAGCAAAAGAGCTCTGGAAAGCCCCTGAATGTTGGCTAGGAAGAAAGAGATGAATGAACTATTTTTTTTTAATTCTTATTTTCAAAAGTGTTTTATTTTTCCAAATACATGTAAAGATAGTTTCAACATTTGTTTCTGTAAGACTTTGTTTCAAATTTTTCTCCCTCTCTTCCTTACCTCCCTCCTCACCAGGACAGCTAGCAATCTGATATAAGTTAAATACGTGCAATTCTTTTAAACATGTTTCCATATTTGTGATGTTGTACAAGAAAAATCAGACTCAAAGGGGAAAAAAAAGATGAAAATGAAAAACCAAATAAAAGGTCAAGATACTATGCTTCAATCCACAGTGAATGAACTATTTCAGCACTTAATTAGCCTCCAAGCTCAGAGCTTAGGGACTTTCTCCTTTTTTTCTTTCCCAAACTTTCTCCTGTTTTTGTGTTTTTAGGATTATAGAAAAACTTTTAAAAAACCTTTTCTAGCAGAATCCCAGCTTCTCAAAACTAAAAAATCCTTATCTTAATTAAGTATCTTAACAAAACATGAAAAATACAGAGAAATTTTTTTATTACTTCCTTGATGATCCTGGGTGGTATGACCCAAGGTTATTGCTTGGAAGACCCAATGACGTCCTTTCTTTCCTCCCACATCTTCCTCTCCCTAATACTCAGGTTCTTTTCTTCCTTCCCACTTCAATTCTTATATCCAGTACTATTCAGACCCTCCAAGCCCTGAAAACATCTACAATATTTTGTTAATCGAGCAAAAAAAAGGCTCCCAGGTTTCTGCAGACTCACACAAAAAACTGGATATGAGTCCTGGCCTTACATGTGGATTGTGTTCTAAAACCTTATTTAAGTTTGATGCTCAGAAGATAAAACATTTTCCCCATAGAAATAAACTTCCTCACAGTGGTTAAATCCCCAAATTAATTCACAAGAGCCCATTTAACCTATAATATGACTGAATTGTAAAACTACTGTCAATAAGCACTAATCTTGGCTATTTTATAGATCGAACTAACTTGCGAGACAGCTTGGGAAACTACCTCCAGAATATCTCTAGTACCCATCTCTTTCCTTCAACTAACACAACATTCTGGGGAAGCTGAGGTCACAAACCTAGATCAGATCCTAATCTGGATCCTTTCACCTGGACTTTTGCAACTACCTCTCTTACTCACTCTCTCTCTTTTTGTTGTTGTTGTTGTTGAGGTAATTAGGGTTAAATGGCTTGCCCAGGGTCATATAGCTATAAGTGTCTAAAATCGAATTTGAACTTGGGACCTCCTGATTCCAGGGCTGGTGCTTCTTCCACTGTGCCATCTAGCTGCTGCCCAGCAACTACCTCTTAATGGTTCTCCCTGTCTACAATCACTCTCCTCTTCAATTCATCCTCTACACTATTGACAAAATCATTTTCCTAAGATAGAAGTCTGATGACATTATTTCTCCACTCAAAAAAACTTCAATGGTTCCTGATTGGTTCTAGAATAGAGATTCCTGACCTTTTTTGTATGCTGGACTACTTTGATAGTCACGTGAATCCTATGTATCTCTTCTCAAAATCAGGTTTTAAAATATATAAATTAAAATGCATGATATTATGATAGACACAAATTCTATTGAAACTACAGTTATTGAAGTATTAAACAAATAAGATCATGGACACATTTTAATAACTTCCTACTCTAGGAAAAAATCCAAAGTCCTCTGCTTGACTCTTCAAAAATTACCTTCCATGATCTGGCTCCAAGTTACCTATCTTGACTTCTTTCATTTTTCTCATCTTCCTGCCCTCTATGTTCCAGCCAAACTGGGATATTAGCTGTACTCTAAACTCTGCATTCCATCTTCCAACTCTGCTTTTGAATAAACCATCCCCCATGGCTGGAATGTATTCCTCACTCAACTCAGTCTTTCAGGCCTTTTTCTTCCATCAAAGTTCAGGCTAAGTGCCTATCTCCTCCTTATTTTTTTTTTTGCTGGTCCACAAGCCCACCCCCAATTTCCAATCTCTGTCTCTCCCCTCTCAATTTCTCTCCCTCCCTCCCCTTTCTCTCCTTTATTTCCGCATTCCATCTCTCCTGAATTCTTTCCCTCCCCACCTTCTCTCTCCCTCCCATTTTACTCCCCCGTCTCTCCCTCACTTTCCCCTTTCTCCTTCCCTCTCCCTCCCTCCCTATTTCGCCTTTCCTTCTCTCCCCTACTCTCTCATTTCTCCTCCCCATCCTCTGTGAAATGTTGAACAACATGAATGAAAACACAGCACAAGACAGAGGATGTTAACTTGTGGTTTTCTAAATAAATATACACCAACAGGCATCCATTTCTACATGAGTTTGACTCCCTTGCCTCAGAGCATAAGTTCTTTGAAGGTAGGCCCTGTTTCATTATTGTCTTTGTATTACATCACATTTAGCATCCGTCTGCTTCCATGAACACATCCCCTCTTCTACTTTCCTCCTCTTGTTCTGGGAACTATAATCCAAACAATAACACCATTGCTTTTGGAACATATCTCTGAATTCCCAGAACAAAACGACCCAAGAACCATGTCCAGTCAGCACTCCCACTTTTCTTTTTTTAAAGACTAGTCTTGTCTTGTTGAAACTACATATACACCAGTCACTCATTGGGTAAATGGTTGAATGGCATGGGAACTCTGATATGGGCTGGTTTACCCCTATTTAGGCAACCTGATGGACAACCACTCTCTGACACTCACTGTGTTCATGCTGGATTTGGTGAGAAGGGAATATGGTATGTTTGGAAATACTTTTAACGCTGTCCCTGCCTGGATGTTAGTAAGTACATAAATTACAAGTTGGGTATCTATATACTTAGGAGTGTCCATATATATACAATTTTAAAAAGTTTTTAATCTTTGTAGTGTGGGGGTAGGAGCCACCTTCCCATGCTCAAACTGGGTGAGATCTCACTTCTGCTGTGCTACAGGCTAAAACTCAAGCCAACAGCATTCTGCTGTAATAAGCCTTTATATCAGTTATGTGGGGACCCCAGAAATTCAGATTGTCTAGAGCATCTTAAAATTATTCCAAGTCCTTCCTTTGTTATTGAGATGCAGTATCTCATTGTACCCTCATATCATCCATGTAAAGAAAGAGTGGGGCAGGGGCAAGGATACTTTTTCTTTCTATACAGACAGAGAGTCTGAGGTTTGGAGAAAGGAGGTGACAACTATAGTTAGGGTAGAAGGGATGAGAACTCAGGTCTCCTAATCCTAACATATGTAGTATTCCACAATATCTTTATCTGTAATTACTTCCCTACTAAAACATGAACTCTATGAAGTATCACCACCTCTATAAATTTTGGATTTCCCTCAGTAACCAATATGGGCCTCTCTATATAGTGTGTGATTAACAGATGTTTTGGTGCTCATTTAATTCACCTAGATTCTGGATAGGACCAAAAATAGGTGGGATAGGACCTTCCTTGACAGAAGAATTGCTCTTATTTATAAATACCTCTGAGAAGGAAACATCTATGCCTCCTTTGGGTGTCCATGGCTCTGTGATTTCCCATGAAACCCACCAAAAATATATGATGACCTCTCTGATTTGTAAAGAGCTCTCAGAAGGCAAAAAGTTCCTATTCTTCCTCTGGGTCCCCATTAAAAGATCCCCCCACATACACACATCTATATTCACTTCTTGGTTAAGTCCAGACCCCTCAAATCCCTCACCCATGCAATTACCTGCTTTCGGAACTTCATCCAAGTGCAAGTGATGGGCTGGGTGCCTGCAACTTTACAGAACAATTCTACGGATTCTCCAGCTCGAACCTTTTTATCCTCAGGAAATTGGATGATCTGAGGGGGAAGAGCTGGAGGGCGAGAGAAAGTGAGTCAGAGAAATAAAGAGGCCAAGAAAAAGCCAGGTAGGCAGAGATACAGACACAGAGAATGCACCTCTCTGAAGAACAGGTGAACCTCTCCCCACCAGAAGCTAGTTCCCTGCTATGTAGTGCACAGAGCTGAATTTGATGTGTGGAATGGTCATAGATTTGTGATTATAGTGTTAGTCTGCTTCCTTCTCCATTCTCAGGAAGAGAACTAGAAACTAGAAACTGAGGCTTAGTTTGAGGGCTATGACTTGAGCCCTTAGAAAACTTTCCCTGATAAACTCACTTGGTTGTAATCACACTGTTCCCCCCAATATTTTATATTTCTAAATATATGTAGAGACAGTTTTCAACATTCATTTTTGTAAAATTTTGTATTCCAAATTTTTCTCCCTCCCTGTGTTACTTCCCCTATCCTGAAAACAGCAAGCAATCTAATATAGGTTAAATAATGTGCAGTTATTTTAAACATATTTCCCTATTTGTCATGTGCAAGAAAAATCAGATCAAAAGGGGAAAAAACCATGAGAAAGAGGAAAAAAAAGAAGCAAACAACAACAACAACAACAAAAAAAGGTGAAAATACTATGCTTTGATCTATATTCAATCTCCTTAGTTCTCTCTCTGGATTCAGATATCATTTTCTATCCCAAGTCTGTCACTACATTGTTGAAAAGAACCAAGTTCATCACAATTGATCATTGCATAATCTCATTGTTGTAGTCATACTCAACACAGCATTCCCTCCATATTCATATTGAATGATATTGTCCATTTATTTTATTGCAATGCAATTAAGTTCAACACAGATTGATTAAATATGCATTATGTACAAGGTAAAAGGAAATCTGCCAAAGTGGGGTTACCTCACTCTGACACATGCTACCTATGTGATTATGGCCAAGTCACTTATACTCTCAATGTCCTAACTTATGGTCTCTAAAATCCTAAGTTGAGGAAAAGTTGCTGGTCTTCATCAAAAGAGGCATCTTTTTAAATCAATAAAACCACAGCTCCTGACCAAGAGTTCCAGGAATAATCCTAGCTATGAAATAGATGCAAGATAATTTAGGGGAGAAGTGTTGGCAATTGAGGGGAAGCTAGGTGGTACATTGGATATAGCCCTAGGCCTGGAGTCAGGAAGATCTGAGTTCAAATCCAGCCTCAGACACTGTATTAGCTGTGTGACCCTGGGTAAGTCACTTAACCGTGTTTGTTTCAGTTTCCTCATCTGTAAAATGAGCTGGAGAAGGAAATGGTAAACCACTCCAGTGTCTTTGTCAAGAAAATTCAAAATGGAGTCACCACAGTCAGACATGACTGAAATATTTCAACTATAACAACATTACCAGTGTCAGAGGTCAGAAAAAGTTTCATGTAGAAAGTGGTACTTAAGCCAAGTTTTGAAGGAAACAAGAGATACAAATAAGTAAAGGTGAGGAGGGAGGCATTCTAAGTCTGGGGATCAGTCAGTGCAAAGGTACAAAAATGAGAGATCTAGTGTTATCAGTTGGTTGAACTGTAGCATGAGGAATTGTGATAAGACAGGAAAGGCAACAAGTTGTAGAAGGTTTTAAATGTTAAACAAAAGAGTTTATATTTCATCCTGAAGGAATAGGGAACCGCTGGAGTTTCTTGAATAGGGTAGTGTCATTGTCATATTTGCACTATAGGAAGGTCACTTTGGTTAGAAATGGAGGATGGAATGAAGAGGGCAAAGACTTAGGACAAGAAACTATCAAGTGGTCATTGTAATATCCTGGGGGGAGAAGTGGTAAGGACCTACCAAGTGAGTAGAGATAAAAACACCTGAGGAGAGGAGTGGTAAAAGTAGAAATGACCAGATTTGGCAACTCATTTATCCTATTAATGAAAAAAGTAAAAGGGGAAGAGCTAGGTTGAGGCTCAGAAGAAAGAAATGAGCAAACTAGCATGAGGAAGTCTGGATCCAGAGTATGTGACATCTGAAGGGCAGCAGGGCTATCCTGAATCACAGAGCCCTAGGGAACCAGTATGGCAAGAGACCAAGGGAAATAACCAATCCCACCAGGTGATCCCATGTCACAGGATGCTACCAGAAATTAATTACCTGCCTTCGGAGGAGTCTTGGGGGCAGGTTTCTTTTTCACTGTTGCATCACCTGAAATGCAGAGAAGACCAATTACTTATGGCATTTTTTGGTGTCCCAAGAAAATTGCCTCATTTTATTACCGATTTATTATACACTAATATCCACTGTCTTGACCACTGCTACCCTACTCCTGGAGTCCAACTTTAGATAAATTATCTCCTCCTCCTGTTCCAGATGGTACAACCTCCATATCAAACATCAGAACTTGGGAAACAGAAGCAGCAGTCTCTGGAGCCTGAGATCTTGGTATAAAGAAGTACGCTGGTCTCTCTCTTTAATAAGAGATATCTATATCCCATCTTAAGACACAATTGCAAACTTACCAACCATCTTCCCTTCCCTTTCTAACCCCTCAAAGGACTGGAAAATGCAAACAGTAGAAAATCCAATTTGCCTTTTACATGGAATCAAGGATTTAAGCTTTTGTCTGGCCAGAGAACCTTAGCTGGATGCTTTCATTTTCAGTTCATAGTCCTCTATTTTGATGGCTTGCAAAAAAAAAGTGGGGGGGATTCCGGACAAAGAGGGGAAAAAACAAAACAAAAAACCCGACTGTGATATGAAAAAGTACCTATCTAGTAAACAGGAAATCTTGGAGTTGAAGTCTAATATTGCCCATGAGCCTCATAAATCTAATTTTAGGAAGGAAATATGGTACAATGGCAAGCAAGCTGAATTTGAAAGCAGAGAATATATATATGAGTTTTAGTCATAGCATTTACTATCTATGACTTTGACCAAGTCACAACTTTTCTCCTTAGCTCCTAACGAATAAAATAAAGGAGGTGGACAAGATGACCTCCATTATTGCCTCTCATGGTAAATCTTGATCTTATGAAATGATTATAAATCACAATGCAAATATTAATGTTTAGCACAGCACCTAGTACATAGCTGACACTTAATAAATGCTTATTTCCTTTCCTCCCTTTCTAAATATCTTTCTGCCACATCTTACCTAAATTAACCAATCTGTCAGTCAACCAATCAACCAACTAATCAAAGAATCATTTAATTATTGAGCACCTACTATCAGTATAACTTGACTCCTTATTCCCTCTCACTCTCCCATGACCAATCAGTTGTCAATTCCTGCTGTTTCAACTTTTTCTATATCTCTTGTATATGCTCCCTTTTCTCTTCTGACATCACCATCAATCTGATGCAGGCCCTCATATTAGCCTATTGCAATAGTCTGCTGACTGGTCTCCCTGCCACAAGTTTCTCTTCATTCCAATTCATGCTTTATTCAGTTGTCAAATTGATCTTCCTAAAGTGTAGATCTGAATATGTCCCCCTAGGATATTTATTCTAATATTTCTAGGATAAAACCTAAAATCCCCCATTTGGAATTCAAAATCCTTGAGAACATGGACCCTTCCAGTTTTTCCAGTCTATTTATATCTTAGTCCCTACCATGTAATCAGTAATCCCACTGTAATCCTCCTGGCCAAGATTTACTGTTTGCAACACTCCATCTCCCAAATCAATAATTTTCACCAGTTGTATATACTCCATGTTTGGAAGGCTTTCTCTCCTCATATATTCCTAGTTTCTATGAATTCCTGCAAATCTCACTTAAAGTTCTACTGTACTAGTTAATTGTTAGGCAGTAAGGAATCTAAGGGGATAGGCATAGGATCTAGACCTGTGATTTCATTAATATAAGGAACTTCCAGATGAGAAAATTTCCTTTACCAAATTTAGCATATTGACTGCTTCTCTGCAATTTATAATCTTAAAGAGTTAATTAGAGCAATGATATCAAACTCAAATAGGTATTCTTAGCAATGCAATGATCCAATGATAAAAAAATACTATCCACCTCCATAGAAAGAACTGATGAAGTCTGAATGTAGATCAAAGCATACTGTTTTTCATTTTTTGCATTTTTTTCTTTGGGTCTGTCTTCTTTCACAACATGACTAATATGGGAATATGTTTTCCATGACTGAACATGAATAACATATCAATTTGCTTACTACCTCAGGGAGGGGAGGTGTTGAAGGAGGGACAGAGAATGTTTGGAACTCAAAATTTTTTTACTGAATGTTAAAAACTGTCTTTTATGTATAACTGAGGGGAAAATGAAATATTTAAAAAAAAGAAATCAGGGTTATTGTTAAACCCCATATATAAGGAGCTTTATAATATACATATTGACTTAGTTTGAAATTTAATAGTCATTTTTTATCATCTTTTTATTTGTTAAGTATTTCTTAATTACATTTTAATCTGATTTGTGTGGCACTGGGTTATAGGGGTAGGTGTTTGACACCTCTGGACCAGATCCTGGAGAGTATTGCCTAGAGGAATATAAGACACATACATCAATTCATTCAGGAACAATGCACAGCAAAATATAATTAGATAAATATCTAGAATATATAACAACAGGTAACATTTATAAAGTACCCTACATATATTATCTTACTTAATCCTAAAAAGCAACTTCTATTATTATCTCAGTTTTAGATGAGGAAATTATTTTAATGATTTGACCAGGAGTACAGAGTGAGGCAAACTGAGATATGGTAAAGACTTTAGCTTAACAAGGCCAAGGTCTATCACTGCATCTGGGGTCTTCTCCAGTCATCCTGATCTGCACCTTGCCCAGATGATTTCAAGCCAGAAAATGAAGCTGATGACTTCACACCCCTCCCTCACTTAAATCCAACTTACTTGCAAGTCAGGACAACACACTTCTGATGTGTATTATATCACATCCCTCTTTGAGAAGGAAGGACAAATAACAAGTGTCTAAGGCAAGATTTTAATTTAGTTTGTCCTAAATCCAAGTCTAGCACTCTAGCTATGAGGCCATCTAGTTGGCTTTGGGCAGAGAGAGAAGAGAGAGCTCAATAGGGGTTTGGAAGAGGTCAAACTTGGACTGGCTCTTGAAGAATGGATGGGATTTGAAATAAGAATAGTGCAATGAGTGGGGAAAACATTATTTAAAAAAAAAAGGTCTCAAGTCGAGAACAAGCAGAAATCATTGGGAAGATATTGAAGTAACAAGGTTTTGTATTGAAGAGTTGTAGATGGTAAATTTGGATAGATAAGAAAAAGTAGCAAGATTTTGGAAAATCTTAAGTTGGGCTAACAATAATAATAACACTCTCATGTAGTGCTTTTAGATTTATAAAGTACCAAGGAATTTGTACTTCATCGTAAGGACAGCCAGGAGCTATTCGATATTTCTCAGTAGTGAGTGATAGTAGTAATGTGTAAGTGATATGTGTAAGTAAAGTAGTAGTGATGTATGTAAGGAAACTTAGTTGGCAGTGATCTGTGGGAGGCACTACTGGAAGGTAGGGAGAGAAATTAGAGGCAAAGAGCTGAAGGATAAGAGATGATTAGAATAATTCTGATGTGATGTGATTAAAGGTTAAATGGTTCAAATGGAAAGGAAGGCACAACTATGGCAGACATTTGGCAGGAGATGGTCATGGAATGGATATATGGGATGAAGCCCGAGATAACAGGCTTATTTTTTGTGTGCCTAGGAGAATGGTAGGAACAAACTTGGGGAGGGGAAAAGATAATGAGTTTTGGTTTCCAATGTGTTGAGCTTAAAATATGCAAACTATTTCATCAGAAATATCTCCCAAATATTGGGAGACCTGGAACAAGAAAGCCATGAAGAAACTGGTTTGGTGATATGGACTTTGGGATCAGACAGAGAGACAACAGTTGAAGTGTAGAGATGGATCCATTCTCCAAAGGAAAGAGAAGAAGGACTGAGGGTGGAGAGAATGTCCACAGTTAGGAAGTCAGATGAAAAAATAAGGATCTTAAAAGACACAGAGAAACAACAATCAAGAGAAGTGGAGAGAGAATCAAGAATGAATTAAAAAGCTTTTATAATTACTAATTATGTGCCAGGCACTATGCTGTGCAATTGTCATACTAATGCTGTCTCTTCTCCTCAAAGGAAATCCTTGCCTTGAAAGAACTTACATTTTAGGAAGAAAAGACAACACTAAAAATAAAAGAAAGAATTTTAAGGAGAGAATGGTTGAATTGTCAAATGTCACCAGGAGAATGAGAACTGAAATTGAGAGGAGGTGGTCACATGACTTTTTTTTGTTTTTTGTTTTTTTCTTTTGCTGAAGCAATTGGGGTTAAGTGACTTGCCCAGGTGTCTGAGACCAAATTTGAACTCAGGTCCTCCTGACTTCAGGGCTAGTGCTCTATCCACTTCGCCACCTCGCTGCCCCACTTATGACTTAAGAAAGCAATTAGTCTACAAGTATTTAGAGAGCATCTACTATGTGCTAAGGACTCTGATAAACGCTAGAGTGGTACAAGATAAGTCACACTGCTGATACTAAGAGTAAAGGAAAGGATCAATAGTGAATGATAAGCTATAAGTTCTTCACAAAGTAGGCACTTTATACAATATCTTTGCATCTGCAAAATTTATTCTATGGAGGAACTTGAGTATTAGTAATTCCATAAGAAAATTTGGTGGCCAAATGATAGAAGTAAAATGACACAAGTAGGGGAAATTAGGGTTAGGCAAACATCCCCTCCTTTACCAAGAAAGGAAAAACCTGGGCATGATTAAATGATGAAAAGATAGATAGATTGAAGATGAAAGAAAGAGGAGATGTGTGGGGGCAGGATCTGGATGGAATCTGGTACAGTAGTAGAGGGGCTAGCTTAAAATTGATCAATCGACAAGCCTTTGTGAAGAGCTATCTTTTATAGCCCAGGCCCTATGCTAGCCCTGAGAAAAACAAAAATAAAGGAATAATGTTTGCCCTCAAAAAAGACATAACCTTTTCTTTTCAGATTAATGGAAAGGGTTAGGTATTGGGGTACATGCATGTCACTCCCGCTACTACTTACTACTACTACTACGGAGAGAGAAATAGAGAAGGAGAGAGAAGAGAGAGAAGGAGAAAGAGGGAGAGAGGGGGAAAGAGAGGGAGAGGAAAAGAGAGGGAGAAGGGAGCGGGAGGGAGAGGGAGGGAGGGAGAAGGAAAGGAAGGGAGGGAGAGAGGAAGAGGGGGAGAGGGAGAGAGGAAGGGAGAAGGAAGTAGGAGAAAGGGAGAAGGGGGAGAGGGAGGGAGAGGGAGGTGGGATAGAGGGAGAGGGAAGTGGG
>JAJPUD010000354.1:357003-382739 GCA_023553655.1 Myrmecobius fasciatus
GATAGAGGGAGAGGGAAGTGGGAGAGAGGGAGAAGGGGGAGAGGGAGAGGAAGGGAGAGGGAGGTGGGAGAGAGGAAGAGGGAAGGAGAGGGAGAGAGGGGGAGAGGAAGAGAGGGGGAAGAGAAGGAGAGAGGGGGGAGAGGGGAAGAGGGGACACAGGGAGATGGAGAGAGGGGAGAGGGAGTGAGGGAGAGAGGGGGGAGAGAAGGATGAAATATGGAAATGTGTTTAAAAGGATTGTACATATTTATCCTATATTTGATTGCTTGCTGCCTTGGGGAGGGAGAAAAATTTGGAACATAAAGTCTTACAAAAATGAATGTTGAAAAATTATCTTTACATGTATTTGGAAAATAAAATATGATTGAGAAAAAAAATTCATTAAAAATTAAAGGAGTCATACCATCCACATCCAAAGAGAGAGCTATGGAGATTGAATATGGATTGAAGCATAGTATTTTTATTTTTGTTTGTTTGTTTTCTTTCTCATGTTTTTCCTTTTGGTCTGATTTTTCTTGTACAACATAACAAATATGGAAATATTTTTAAAAGAATTGCACATATTTAACCTATATCAGATTGCCTGTTGTCTTGGGGAAAGGGGGGTAAGAGAGGAAGGAAGAAAAATTTATAGCACAAAGTTTTACAAAAATAAATGTTGAAAACTATTTTTACACGCATTTGGAAAAAATACTATTGGAAATTTAAACAAAATTTTTTTAAAAAAGGAGACATCAAAAGCTGACTAAGCCTGGAGCATCAGTGAATGCCAGTGAATTTGGGCAGTGTGGACTCAAAAGGCAGCTAGGTGGTAGAGTAGATAGAGTCTGGCACACCTGGGTTCAAATTCAGCCTCAGACACTTACTAGTTGTGTGACTCAGGGCAAATCACTTAATCCAGTTTGCCTCAGTTCCTCATCTGTAAAATGAGCTGGGGAAGGAAATGGCACACCATTCCAGGATCTTTGCCAAGAAAACCCCAAATGGGGGTCACAAAGAGTTAGACATGACTAAAACTCAACAATAAAATAAGATTCAGGGGGCAGCTAGGTGGCGCAGTGGATAGAGCACCAGCCCTGAAGTCAGGAAGACCTGAGTTCAAATCTGGTCTCAGACACTTAACATTCCCTAGCTGTGTGACCCTGGGCAAGTCACTTAACCCCAATTGCCTCAGCAAAAAAAAAAAAAAAAAAGATTCAAATGGCCCCAATGGCATTACTTCAAGTCTTTTTCCACTCAGGCCCACCCTGGTGGTGTAACTACATGTAAACAAGGTCTGCTGGTAGCTCATAAACTAATGTTGATGCTTCTAAGTTTTGTGGTAAAATAGAATTGTTTACATCATACACTGTTTTGTGTGGTTTCTGTTATTTTCACAGATTCTTTTTTTTTGTTGAATTTTTATAGTTAGCTTAAATTTTAGATATTGCTTGTAAAAAACACACCTGTGATTTCATCAGTAAGAGGAACTCCCTATAGGCGCAATTTCTGTGCAATTTCTAGTCTTAGTAACTTGTCTGGGACATGAGACCAATTCAGGGTCACATCCTGGTGGTCTGGTGATAGGTAGCCAGTCTCCAAGCGCTCACGACTCTCCAATGTATAAATCTGCTTCCCTACTTTTTCTTACCTTTTTCTCTCATTAAAACAATATTTACTTCTGCCAGTGACCCTTCCCCAACAACCCCAACCTCACAGAAGTAGGCTTGAAACAACTGCAGAGGAACAGTAAACACCCAACAAGAAACGCCATGGCCCCGGAGTCAATCATGGGCCATAATGGTCTAGTCTGAGAAGTGAGAGCAAAGGGAACTGGGGAATAGGGGCTGGCTACATCCCTGGTCTTTGAGTCTGAAAGTCTTGGTTCACGACCAGCCTCTAACACATACGATTGCAGATTGAGAGCTGGAAGGGGTCCTGCATCTCACCAAGTTTAACCACTTCATTTACACACAAGGAAGCTGAGACAAACAGACGACATGTCCAGGGTCACACAACTATTGTGCCGAAGTGCTGAAACCAGGTTTTTCAGGACACCGAGGCTCAGTGTTGTTTCCACTATTCCACTAGTGTTGTGTGACTCTGGGTAAGAGTCACCTGAGATCTAAATAACCTAAACTATCTAAGACTATCAGTGGAGGGCAGTCACTGACCTGGAGGGAGAATTCCCCTTTTTTCCCCCACTGCTGATAAAAATCACAAATATCGCAAAAAATCACAAAAATAGTAATAATAATAATCAAGGTATATGAGAAACAGCAGGAAACATCCTACCTTATTCCTTGTCTTATAGAAAGAACCTCAAGGTCACTGTGTAATATATCTACCTCAGTGCCAATCGTGATCCAACTTGCCAGCAGAGTCAGTAAATGCCCAGCTTCATTAGTCAGCTCTCAGTAATATATTTATACAGTTACTTTGGTTTCATGGATACCCTTTCTTTTCCCACTTGAATAGGTAACCCCCAAAAGGTGAGAATCATGCTTTCACATCCAGGTTGTTGTAATAATAGCCAGCAATTATGCAGTGCTTTGAAGATTGCAATTTTTTTTAGAAATATTGTCTCATTTTAATCTTTACAACAACCCCCTAGGAAGTCAAATTATTATCTCCAGGGTCACACAGCTAGTAAATGTCTGATGTCATATCTGAACTCAACTTTTCCCAACTCCAAGTGCAAGATTCTATATACTGAGCCATCTATTGTGATGATAATAATAGCCAGTAGTTACAGGACTTTAAAGTTTGCTAAATATATATTATGTAATATATTATACACACATATCATATGATATATTATTTCACATGCACATATTATTTCATCTGATCCTTACAATAACCTGTGAGATAGGTAGCTATGTGTCATGAGAATACTATTTTTGGGAAAACACTTTGTGCATTAGTAATACTGGCTAGCATTTACATATTACTAGAGTTTGCAAAAAGCTTCATGCATGTAATTTCATATGAGCCTCACAAAAATTTTATAAATATGAGATATATTATTATTATTCCCATTTTATAGATGAGGATACTGAGTTTTACAGTGTCATACAGATGAATTTGAACTCAGGTCTTCCTGCCACTATGTCCAGATAGCTGTATACAGTGCTCTGTAAATCAGAGTTCTGATTCTCTCTCTCATAACAAAGAGAAGCATAAAGATAGAGGAAAAATAAAAAGAAGAATTAGAGACATAAATCAACAAAAAGAACACATCTTTGTAATCAAAAAATTGGATTCAAATCCTTGTTCCGTTACCTTTGTGACCATGGGCAAGATATTTGATTTTCGTAGGTCTCAGTCTCTCATCTGTAAAATGTTGGGATTATAGTAGATGGCTTCTTGGTCTAAATCTGCAATCCTATATCTTGTCTTTACTGCTGAAATAGAAACTCCTTGGGAGGATTGGCTATATCTCTTTCTGTCCATTAGAATTTAGCACAGGGCCTAGTATATAGTAAGCAACTACTAAATATTGGGTGAATTAACCTGAATTGGAAAATGAAGTCCAAGTTCAAAGAGAATTACATATAGTCAATTTGGGAGGGCTCCTGGAGGTCCAATACAAATGTTTCTGCATCAGATCTTGAGAGGTTCCCAGCTTCTAATCCCTTGAATCTCACCATTTTCCTTCTATTCTTCCCTCACCTCTCTGGAACACTGTCCTTAAGTTCAAGCCCAGTAAATATATTTCTTAGCCTGGGAAGGTCTGCTCTGCTTGGTGAAGAAGGGGAGGGTTTGCATCATGTAGCAGTCTGGGTGCTGGAGCAAATACCAATTGGTCTCCCTCCGTCCCACCCCAGCACCCATAAATCAGCAGATTAATCTCAGATAAGATCAGGGTAAACAAAAAGAAGGGAATATCCATAAGTGTGCTGAGCTGGAAGGCCCCATATGCTTCTGGAAAACAGGGAAGGCAGCTTTTGAAAAGCTAGTATTAGAACTGTGGGCATAAGGAACTTGAAATGCTTCTCCCTGTCCAGGGGACATTTCCCTTTTTAGGTATTTGGCTAAAAATAGCCAGCAATCTTCCCCAACCCTAAGAAAAGTAGCATCACCCTCTGCCAAAGACTCATGAAGGGAAGAAAGCAGGCGTAGGTAGGGTTTGGCAGCCAAGGGCTGAATCCCCATATCATGGGAACTATAGCAGAATGGTTCAGAGGCCTTGGCAATGATATAAGTTGCCTGGGTCCCTCTAGATTGAGACAGACCCCCTTCTGATCTAGCTTTTTAATGTCTTTCTTGCTCTAAAATTAACATACTTAAGCCAAGTTTTTGTTTTTCAATTGTAAAAAAAAAGAGTCCAAAGAAATAATTTTTTAAAAATATAATAAAACCACAAAATTATCTATATAATTTCTTTGGACAGTTACTAGCAATTGAATCTTGGCCAAATCACTTCACTTGCATCAGCCTCTATTTCCTCACTTGTGAAAATGGGGATAATGAGGATACCTAGCTAATAGCAGTGTTCTGAGTATCAAAGGATATAATATATAGAAAGCACATTACAAAACTTTTGTTGATATTATGCAGCAAAACATTAGGTGATATAAGGAGAAATATTAAAAAATAAGGAATAATCTCTGCTTTCAGGGACTTATGATCTCACAGGGCAGGAAAAATATTTCCATAATGGAATATAAATGCACCTGATGAGTGCATAAGCACCTGAGAAGTGAGAAAATTGCATCCAGGATGATTAGAAATGACTTCATGAAGGTGAGGCTTTAAATATGCATAGGTGAGAGATATGAGAATATATCCCATATATTCTATCTATCTAGAGCTTATTCTTTCCAATTCTGTCCCCACCTGACATGGAGATCTCGGCAAGGATATACATATATATAGACATATATATAGACAGATATTTCTCTCTCTTTCTTCTTCTTCTTCTTTCTCTCTCTCTCTCTCTCTCTCTTTCTCCTCTCACTCTTGTCTGTCTGTCTGTCTGTCCCCCCATACACACACACATACATATAGATATATGAATGTATATACATATATACATATATATATAGTTATGGATATGTGTATGTGTACACACACACACACACACACATTTTAAGAACAAAAGCCCTCCTAGGCAGAAGGCTCAATAACTATTTGTTGAATGAATAAGGGGAAGTTGTTATAAAAACCTTTCTTCAAGAAAGTTTTTGATATGCCCTTAGACTCCTTTAAATTAACAGGAATTAATAGGAGAGTCACCTCATGAGGTTGAAATACCTGAAACCCCAATATTCTACTTGACTGTTGGGTCAATGAGGGCAGAGTCCCTGTCTTAGAGATTTTTATTCCTTTACTTCCGTCACAAAGAAGAGACTTAATAATCAATTGAATTGAAATGAGCCAATTATGATGACTAGGAGACCCGAAGCTAAAGTCAAACCAGACTAGGAGTAGAACACATAGGGATACAATCCCCTAACAGTAGCATTATAGAATCCCAATTCCCCCCCCCCTTTGAGTCAGATGACCCCTTCAGAGCAGTTATAATCTAACCATTACTTGGGTATTTATAGCAAGAACTATGCAGGTGCCATTGGAAAATTCCATCTCTTTCCCAGTGGTCTACCCAGACCACTTGTACCTGCATCCACTGCCCATGAGAGGCAGTGTGCTCTTTATTCTAGGTCAGAGTGACTAGTGAATTAGGTCTTCTGAACATCTCTATTATTGTCGAGGGCATCACCATGATTCCAGAAATCCAGATACCCAATCAATTGTCAATTTTGTCACGCTCATCTCCATTCTAGGCAGGCTTTGATGGCCTCTCTCCTGGAATATTACAGTAATCTCTTGACGGGTCTCTCTTTTTCAATTGTCTCTTTATTGTACTTTATCTTCCATGCAGCTGCTAAAGTGATTTTTTTTTTCTTTTTGCTGAGGCAATTGGGGTTAAGTGACTTGCCCAGGGTCACACAGCTAGGGAATGTTAAGTGTCTGAGACCAGATTTGAACTCAGGTCCTCCTGACTTCAGGGCTGGTGCTCTAACCACTGCGCCACCTAGCTGCCCCTAAAGTGATTTTCTTAAGTGCAGGTCTAAACGTCAATTTTTTATTCAACAAATTCTAGCAACTCTCTATTCATTCTGGGATCAAATAATTTTTCATCTTTATCTATTTCATTTTTATTTCTATTCTGTAAAAATTTTATAATGCAAATAAGTATTATAAGAAGAGTACAAGTATATAATTTATAAAGAAATAAATAAGGAGTTTTACTGATAGAGTTATATTTGGAAACCAGTTCTCGAGGTCAAGTTATTCAGGTGGAATATTTTTTATAGAAGCAACATCAATCAGATGTTCATTAAGTGCCTACTAGGTGCTAGGCATTGGGAAAATAATGACAGAAAAGTAAACCCTAGACTTCCAGGAACTTACATTTCATCAAAAGCAAACTTGCTGTTATGGAAAGATTACTCAGTTTATGATCAGGAGACTTGAATCCAGTACTGCCACTGACTACCTTGAGCAAATATTTCTGTATCTCAATGTGAAGTAAGAAGATCAAGAAAACATTTTGTGGGCATACCATCCTTACTCTCAAGACATTTCCCTTATGAAATGGAAATGGAGGAGAGCTGAAAAATCTCTTTTGTCTGGTTCCTTCATAGCAAATTTCAGAGAATCCCAAAACATTAAGAGCTGGAAGGGAATCTGAATCTTTTCCCATCTCATGCTTTATCACAGGTGAAGAAAATGAATCCCAGAGAATCTAAATGATTGATAATGGTGCTAAAGCTAAACAGCAGCAGTGTTGAGATTAGAATTTAGGACATGTGTCCTGATTCCTAATCTAAGACTTTTTTCCCCCTGAGGCAATTGTGGCTAAGTGACTTGCCCAGGGTCACACAGCCAGGAGGTGTTAAATGTCTGAGATCAGATTTGAACTCTGGTCCTCCTGACTTCAGGGCTGGTACTCTATCCACTGCACCACCTAGCTGCCCCTTCTAAAACTTTTTCTACAGCCCCATATTCTTGCCCTATCACTAGCTCTCAGTATTAATGGAATCTAAGGAGAGGGTTCACTTCTTCACCTATATCTTCACTTTGGCCATAAAGTTTGGGACACTGTCTTCTCTGGCTCCCAGCTACCCCTTCAATGTTTGTTCATTCATTCATCCATCCATCCAATTAACCATCTAAATATTTATTGCCTTTGATGTACAACACACTGTACTAGATGGTAGGAGAGATATGAAGATAAATAAGACATGGTTCCTGTCTATACAAGGATAATGATCTAGTAAAGATATAATTTAGTAGGGGAAAAGATATAAAAAGAATTAGACAAAATAGGGGAGAATGTCTAAAGCTAAAGCACAAAGTGGTTGAAGAAGTCATTCTTATTTTGGATGATGTTTTTGTGAGGAAGGGGGGAAGCATATAAATTGGCTTCAAAGAATGGTGGCCAAGTAAAGGGAAGAAATTCTAGTCTTAATGAATCTGAAACAGGAATGTATGAGGGTTTGGTCAGGAAATGTCCAGTTTGGACTCAGAGTCAGGAAAACCTGGGTTCAAATGTCATCTTAAGCACTTACTAGTTGTATGACTGGGTAAATAATAACTTTTGGGGGGGGCAATTTTTTCATCTGCAAACTGAGGGGATTGAATTCAGTGATTTCTAAGGTCCTGTCCAGCTCTAACTCTTGGATTCTATGCACCTAAAAGTATAGTACACTTGGAAGAATTAGATGGGAAAATAATGTTGGATTTAGACTGTGGAAGGGCTTGAATACTAGGCTAATCAGTTTGGCATCTTTAGGCATCGAGTTTTAGGCACTGGGGATTTCTGAGTCAGTAGATTATGTATGGCAAGCTTGGAACTTTGTATGAGAAATACTAATTTGGTATTTTGTCACATGGAATGTTGTTGGGTGGGTGGGTGGATGTTGTCCTTTGTTCTTGAAAAGATGTCATTTTGGTTCTCTTTGAGAATAAAGGACAACATCCACCCACCCACCCGAGTTGAGTTACAGTGTGTCCAACTGTGGGTGATTAGAACAATATGAGGTCAGGTCAGACATAAATAGTCCTATAAAAATTTGGGGTGGCTTCTCTACCTTTGCACATCTCATATTTCTTCTGAGCTAATTCAATTCTGCTTTGCTCATAGAACACAGCACCATCTCTGATGATGGCATCCCTTATTGGGCAGTCCTGTGCCACTGTTTCCATTGTCACACAATCAATTGTAAAGTTAAGAGACAACCGACACTTATGTGGGGAAAACAATTAGGAAACTATTGAAATGGCCTTGTGGTATTAAAGGCCTGAAATAGGCCAGTAAGAGTAGAAATAAATGTTTGGATTCTGTAACCAGTTTGGAGGCCAAATCAATAATAGGACTTGATTAATAAGATGGAATGTTATAAAAGAGATTTTAAAGGTAAATCTTGAAGTTTGGGGCTTGATAGGGCCTTGCCCTTGATAGAAACAATGAAATCAGGAGTCTTTCTCTGCTTCCCAACAGTGAGAGGAGGACATCCTGTTCCCTGGAAGGAAACGTTGCCTGGATCTGGAAGAATGGCTGAAGTGTTCCCTTAAATGTTGGTATTAAATTCTTGCTATGATGCATTCCATAAACACCCACGGCAGGTCTCAAGATCTAGGGAAATATGCCAGCCCACCAACTTCCCTCCCTACCTCAGAAAATCCAGATTTCTCTCTGACAAAGGCAACTAGGGGAAGTGAACAGGGAGAAGGAGAAGAGAACCATCATAAAGACCAGACATCCATCTCCCCAGATCACCACTTAACTATGGCCGTTGGAGAAGATGGGGAGCAGGATCCTAGACAGAGAAGAGCATCCTTGCAACACACTGGTTGGAGACAGTCTGATAAATAGTAGACTCAAATAGTCTTGGTTCAAATCCCATTTTGATTTTTGAGCTTGGAGACCTCAGGTCTCAGTTTCCTCTTCGATAAACGAAGTTTGACTAATGATTTCTGAGAGCTGTGGTAGTTCCAGATCTTTACAATGTGTTGTGACTTGTTTGATCAATGCAAATGAGCCCTACCTCTGTAATCAAAGGGCCTGGGTTTAAAGGATTTGGGTTCAAATCCTGCACTTTGCACCTTTGGACAATTCAATTAGCTTCTCCAGACCTTGCAAACTTCTCATCTGAAAAGAAGAGGGAGTTGGACTAAATGGCTTCTTAAATTCATGGCATCTCCAGATCTATGATTTAAAGAGTAGGTAACAATCTCCAGGATGTCCCTGGGAGAGGTAAGTCTCCTCCAATCTTGGTTTTCAATTTATTCTTCCCTTATTTTCCAATACATACAGGGCCAAGTTTCATGCTGGAGAATCACTTCCTTGCTTCTCTCAGCACCAGGCTAACTATGGTGACAAGAATCTCACAGCTGCATGCATAAGGCCAAACCAAATAGACAGTCCACCTTCTGAACGAGGTCTTTTCTCATGCCCCAGATGCCTTCCTTGCCAAGGTGACTGCATCTGCTTTGGAGGTGTTCTGTGTACAGGGACACTGCCTTTCTGTTAGGATGTAAGCTCCAAGAAGGCACAGACTATCTTAATTTTGTGGCCCAGTAATTAGCAAGGCCCTAGCACATAGAAGTGTTTGATAAATGCTGATTTGTCACATGAGGATAGTTTAAAATGAATTCAAACCTCATAGGCATTTTCCTGATATGGGGCACCCTCCTGGATGCTCTCTACCTAGTGTGAATCAAGATGAGCTCAAGAACTTTAAACCAACTGTATTTTCTCTATTTCTAGGAATAGCAATCTACTGAGCAGAAAAGCATATACCAAAATTCACAGAAGGTTTTGGATTATTTACAGTTTTAAATTAGGGGCCACTATTCTGTAGTAGCATGGCAGCAAGGTGGTGCAATGGATAGAGAGCTCAGCCCGGAGTCAAGATCTAAGTTCAGATTTGGCTGCAGATATGTTCTGGCTGGATGACCCTAGTCAAGTCACCCAACCATATTTACCTCAATTTCCTCATCTGCAAAATGAGCTGGATAAGGAAATGGCAAATCACTGCAGTAATTACTGTTAAGAAAATGCCCAAAGAGGTCACAAAGAGTCAGATACAACTGCAACATCTGTGAAGAACTCTGTAATAGCACCAGAAATTCAGTTGGCTATACTCCTGATCCTCATTGTTATTATTTAGGTGCATTAGGCTACTAGAAGAATAAAAAAAATCTCTTCTTCCTTTTCTATATTCTTCTCTTCCTTTTCCTCCTCTCCCTTCCTTGAGCCACTTTCTCTACCCACAGACTTTTCTGAGTCTAGCATTCAAAGCCTCCACTTCTCAGCTGGGTTTTGTCTCATTTCTCTATCTTCATCATTCTCACTCTGTAGTATAACCCTCTTCTCCAACCAAAAGAGTCTTCTTGCTGTTGTTCTCTACACAGAATCCATTCATTCCAGTCTATTTTCTTTTAGTTCAAATTACTATTAACATTCTGTATCTTCTCCACCAATTAATGTCTTCCTCTTTTTCTTCTAAACTCTGGCTAAAAACTCTTCTCCTCCCAAATTTTCTGGAATTAAACCCACCAAACTGATCATATTTTTGTTTCCTGCCCAACCACAACCCATCACTGAGGCATTCAGTATGAATTACACCTGCTGGACGTGGAATCAGAGAACAGGATTGAAATTCCACCTGTGCCATTTCCTACTTGGGTAATCTTAGCCTAGTTACAACATCTGAACCTCCTCTTTCTCTGGAAAATGATGGATTTGGATAAGAGAACTTCTGAGACCACATCTGGCTCTATATTTATGCTTCTCTGGTCCCATTAACAGGTAAGATCTGTAAGGGTTCACATGCACTTTTGTGAGGTCCATGTCCTACTTCCTCTATTAGATGGGAGACTCTTTTAAAGCAGGATTGCAACTCTTCCTTCCTATTCTCCTCAGTTTTTTTGGAAAGCAGATTCCCCAGAATCCAGGGTGGGAGATGAGGATGGAGGGATGAGCTCTGCATAAATTCAGTGCTGACACTTCACTCACACAGCTGTCAATGGAGGGAGTGGTGGTGAGGAAGGAGCAACCCCAGTCTGACAAGAAAATCAAACAATCTCCTTTCAGTAGCTAAGACAAGGGGGTGAGGGGAGGGAAGGGAGGAAGAGAAGGATTTCTTAGTTAGATACCAAATATGTTAGCCCTTCACAAGATGTCTGAGAAACAGTGAAAAACTGCCAACAATTAACACTGAATCAAAGGGCATTATAACCGAGGCCAGGGCAGCTAGGCAGCGTGGTGAATAGAATGCTGGACATGTAGTCAAGACTCATCTTCCCAAGTCCAAATCTGGCCTCAGACACTGCCTAGCTGTGTGACCCTATGCAAGTCACTTCACCCTGTCTGCCTCAGTTTCCACATCTGTAAAATGAGCTGGAGAAGGAAATGGCGAACTACTTCAGTATCTCTGTCAAGAAAACCCCCAAATAGGGTCACCAAGATGTGATCAAAGGCTCCATCTGCACTTTCTTAAGAATTAAAGAGAGAACTGGCCCTGAAAAGATTACCTTGTCCATCTCCTGCCTCTAGCCAGGAAAGACCCTCTCTCACAAAGAAGATATCTTCTAATTTCTCAAAGAAGGGGGAACATAGAAGGTACAGAATTTGCAAAGTCAACTTTTAGGCTCTTCATTAAAAACTGAAATGAAACTCCCACACCTATCTAATAGCGACCCCTCTCTTGCCAATAGGATTCCACTAAATTCTTGATTAACGATTTTTTCTTGAGTAAGAGACTTACTGATAATGAACACACCCTTGGAGAATGTTTTATGCCAGGCCTGGAATCAGAAAACTTTGAGTTCAGATCTGGCCTTAGATATTTTCTAGATACTCAGACACTTCTAAGTGTGCTCCTCTGGGAAAGACAAGAAACTTTCTACCATTTTGCCCACCAAATGAATGAAGAAACAGAAGGTGGTTTATTTAGTTGTGTCCAACCTCTGCATGGGATTTAGATCCAGGAGGGATGTTAGAGATAATCTACTTCTAGTCACTTTGCAGATGAGGAAACTTTCTAGGAAGTGCTAGGAAGCTTCAATGCTTGTTGAAAAGCTAATCTTCTCCTAGAGAAGTACAATGGATTGTCCATGATCACCTCAGTACCTATGAAGGACAAGGAAAAGATGACACCTTTCATTTTCACATGGCAGAGAAGTGTCCCTAACTGCTGTAATTTCCATCTATCAGATACATAAAGAATCCTTTCTCTATTAAATGGGAGGGAGACTCCTTTAAAGTAAGATTGCAACCCTTCCTTCCTATTCTTGATACCTTCTAGCTAAAAGAAATCTTTCCTTCCTCAAATCTTATGGCACTTTCACTTGAATGTCTCCTTTGTCCTTCAGCATTCTACATTATATCACATTTATGCATATATACATACATATATATATACATATCTAAATACAGATACATATATATATATATATATAAACACATATACATAAATATATACACATGCATACAAGTGTGTGTGTGTGTGTGTGTGTCTGTCTGTCTAGGGATAGCTAGATGGCACAGTGGATAGAATGTCAAGCTTGATGTCAGAAAACTTGATCTCCCTGAGTTCACATCTGGCTTCAGACATTTAGTACTTATGTGACCCTGCTCAAGTCACTTAATCCTATTTACCTCAATTTCCTCATCTATAAAATGAACTGGAGAAGAAAGAGGCAAAGCACTCCAATATTTTTGCTTAGAAAACCCCAAATGGGGTCACATAGAGTCAAACATGACTAAAATGAATGAATAACAACAAATGACAAATTCTCCCCTTCCCTAAAATATTAATCCTTGTGGTGATCATTGCTAGAACATTCTTTGAGTTTACAAATAGTATTTTATTATTAAAGTCAACTCGATTATGTGGAATTGGGCCATCTGCTTTTATGGCTCATCCACAATAAAGTTTTAATCTCAGTCTGGTGTCCCACCACTTCCTCCCCAACCTCTTGCTTCCCAGGTGGTATATACTCATTACAGTATCATTCTGAACAAAACATCATTAGAAAAATAAATCTGTTGCTGGGAAAAAGAAAATAAAAAACTTTTCAAGGAAAAGAAATGGGTTACAGTGGAAGACAGAAATAATTCTTGCAGTCACCACCCTGGTGCAAGTCCTCCTCTCCTGATTCATAGACTAATCTCTCCCAGATCTTGGTCTGCACTCTAGTCAGCTGCCAAAGTAATCCTCCTAAAGTGAAGGTCTGATCATACAATTCCTCCCTTATTCAACAAACTCCAGTGGCTTCCTATTACATCTAAAATCAAATATAAAACCTTCTAACTTAAAATCTGTCACAACACGGTCTTTTCCTACCTTTCCAATGTTCTTCCTTCACACACACTACTTTCTTGCTGTTCTTCTCCACCTTTCTTGCTGTTCTTCATGGTCTCTCACTCCTTCTCACGATCTCACTCTTTCCTTGTCTGGGCTGCCTGACTTCCTTCAAGTTCCAGCTCAAATCCCATCTTCTACCCAACTTGCCCTCTTCTCCACAGTTAGCGGACATTTCTTGGGAGATCACCTCCGATTTGCATTGTATGACCCTTGTAGGCATAGAGGTATTTGTATGTTGTCTCTCAGGGAGAACTCCTTGAAGGCAGAAGCTTGACGCTTAGTACAGTGCCTGGCACATAGTAAATACTTGCTGACTGACAATTGGGTGAATATTGAATCAATTGAATCCTCTATTTCTGCAGGAATAATCTAACTCTGGTCCTTTATGTATCTGATAGATGGAAATCATGGCAGTTAGGGAGACTTCTCAGCCATGTGAAAATGGGAGATATTAAAACACTGTTCTTTTATGAAGACCAGGACCAAAAGTTAAGGCCTGATGGAGGGCAGTGTTTTGTCTGATGCTGAGTCAGGAGAAGAGCCCAAAATCACAGGAACTGGAACCTTAAAACTGGAAGCACCTCTTAGGCAACTTTACCATGGCAGAGAGAAGAAACAGAAAGAAAGCACTTACTTTCAGTTCCGAGTACAGGAGGGACGGAGCTCTTAGACCGTCGAGATTTCATCTGACTATGTGGAGCATCTGGAATGAGATGAACAACGACAATGAAAAATAATTGTGGAGTTGGACACCAAACCAAGTGGTCCTTGTGGGTCATGACAACATGTTTCTGCCTCCCACACCCCCCTCTCTATCCAACCTGTGGTCTTCTCTCCCTGTGCATTTCCAGTTGGCCCGAGGATTTGCTGGGCAATGTGCAGAATGTGTAAAGAAGTACGACCATCAATACTGGCTAGAAAAGGGAACCTGCACTAGGCAGAGGGCTAACCAAGAAGAATCTCCTTTATAAATCAGATTGATTGAGAGAACATTAGGTTCTTGAAACTGGCATGTACTGAAGGGCACACTGGTGAAGGTGGTGAGTCATGATGGTCTGGGTTAACTCTTTACTGCTTCCAGCATACTGGCACTTTCTTCTCAAGACAACTCTATGAAATAATTAGCTAGGGCTTGGAGTTACCCCTGCTGCCAGGAAAAGGTGTCCCCAAAATCTTAGTGCACTTTTAAACTTTAATGACAAGATCATTCTTGCATCATTTCTTTTTTTTTTTTTTTTACAATTTTTTTTATAATGCATAGCCTTGTATTATAGGAGTTGGGGCAAGTGCATTATTTTGTTAGATGCAAGGCTTCAGACATCATAGGATCAGCATAGATTTAGTGATGAAAGGACATCTCAGAAGCAATTAAGAAGCACTCTTAGTTCACTTTTAAGCTACTAAGACTTTGGGGACAATCACACCTTATCCTGAATATAGTTAAGTGCATGACTTGCCTATCCTAGAACAGGCTGAACACAAGCCATCTATCACCAGAATGCACCTTACTCCATCAGCTCCATCTCTTGGAAATTTTGACCATTCTTCCAAGTTCAACTCAAGTCACCACTTCCTCTGTGAAGTCCCTCCTCACCTCCCCAGTTAGTGTCCTCTCTCTTCTTCATTTTCCTTGTGCATGCTTATTTCTGTACATGCTGTACAGTCAAAATAAGGGATAATGTACCCTGTTCCCTTCCACTTGTAAAAGGAGCAGGTGAAAAAAAAGCATACAGAAGGATTGTACTGAATGGAAAAGGACAATGAATCTGCATCTTTAGGGGCTGATTATATTCTGATCAATATGCCCCAACATCGCACTCACTATTCTGTCTCCTAGAAATGGTTCTTTTTTATTAAATCTTTTTATTTTCAAAACATATGAATGGATAATTTTTCAACATAAACCCTTGCAAAAACTTTGTGCTCTTAGAGATGCTTCTTAAGGAAGGTACTGGGTATTTGTAGTGGGGTATATGGAGAGATAGTTGTAGAATCTGCTTCCTTCTCCCTTTTAGGAACTGCTCTTCCTATCTTTTTCCTACTTGTGCTTGGAAGCCCAGGGAGAAGAAGAAAGGGTAGGAATTTCTAAAGAGGCTCTTGCCACATTCCTGTGGCTTGGCATGGGGAGGAGTTGGGGTCCATCCATCTTTGACTCCACCTCTAGGACTGGTTGAGAGAATGATAGGGGACAAACTGGCTGTTGAAACAGAGCTCCCTTTTCTCTGGGTCTACTATTCTTAATCTCTGGTTTAGCCATTAGACTAGTCACAGGAGGGCATAATGGGGATCATAGTAACTCCACCCTATCTGCAGAACTCATCCCTTCTCTTGTTCTCCTTTCTTACTCTATTGGACCTTGGAACACTCCTTATATAAACTGCTTTCCTCAGTCTTAATGATAAAATTGCTGTCCATGACATAGGGGATGGAGGACTCACAGTTCATGGGCTATCTTAGAGCCTTTGGCATATGCTTATCAGCAAGACTCATGAACAGTTTTTAAATGGTCGACAGTCTCTGAGGACTATCTGAGGAATCCCTTCCCTCAGATAGACAGTAAGCAAACCTACAGAAGTGGTTCAGGTTAGATACCACAGGGATTTAGAGCTAGAAAAGACTTGGAAGTCATTTTGTCCAACTTCCTGTTTTTCTAAATATGGAACTAAGGCCCAGAAGGATTAAGTGATTGGTTTGCCCAAGGAAACACAGGTAGTGAGTATAATAGCTAGGACTGGAACCCCCGGTTCTTGGACTTCAAATCCAGCATTCTTTCCACTGTCACAAACTGCCTATATATAACTAGAATTTCTATCACTATGGGATTGGCTGGGAAAGAAGTACTAGGATAGATGGGGGAAAGAGGCTTTAAATTTTTTTATCTTGAATATCTTTTTTTTTTTTTTTTAATTTGGAGGCAAAGTTAAGTGACCTGCCAAGGGTCACATAACTAGTAATTGTCTTAAGTTGGATTTGACTCGGGTCCATAGGTAGGCTATTGATCTATCAACTGAGCCCTTGAGCTGCCCCATTCTTTAAGATATCTTTAAGAAAACTTAAGAAAAGAAATCCCAGAGTCCATAACACTGTCCATTTCTTCACGGCTACTTCATCTGAGGAGAAGAGAACCCAGATGGCTACCACTAGAACCTTGGTGTAACCATCCCAAGCACCTGTCCTACCCCACCCTCCCTCCATTTTGTACTGACTCCTAGGAAGAATTCTACCCTTGATGTCTAAGGAACATAAAAATAAGGGTCCTGTCCCAACTGGGAGTCAAATTAATTAATATGAACACAACTGGGATTGCCCCAATTTTCCCATCTCACACACACACACACACACACACACACACACACACACCCCACTCGGGACTTTTCTTATATCAACTAAACACCACACCACACAACATCTCACCACAGAGCCATTTGTCTAGTTCCTTTAGGTCTAAGACCTGGACCTGCAGGGGTCACAGGGAATATTCCAAGATCATGGAAGCAAGAGCTGCAGAGTTCCTCACAGTCTGTTGGCTAGTGGTAGCAGAGAACTGTGAACTCTAGGGATGGGGTGAGCCAGCTTCCTTCTGGCCCGATCCCTCCTCCTCCCTTCCTTCCTGTAATATCTACTTTGGTGCCAAGAAAGGCCATGGCCATGGAGCTCCCAGCAGCTGCCGAGTGATAGTGCTGGCTTACAGAGGTGAACTCTGGGAAGAGGAGGATGTGGGCTGGAAAGCAGAGACTGAAGAACAGAAAAGCTTGGGAACCTTGGCTTAAGAATACTTCTCACCGCCTTCTTTCTGATGGGCCAGGTGGGAAAAAAGAAAAGGGGAAGGATTAATTCTGTTTTACATTTAGGTAACCTAAGGCACATGACAAGAAATGTAATTCTCAGGATTCTCATGGCAAAATTCATGTCCTAGGTCTGAACAATGTCATTCTCTCCCCAACTGGGATAGTGACTTGTTTCTAATATAGAAATGGGTCATGAGTCTGGATCCTTGTATTCTAGGGCACATTCTGGCCCCTTACTGTGCGATGTCATGTTAATACTGGGACTGTCTGGTGGCACAGTGGATAGAGCACTGGGTCTAGAGTCAGGAAGATTTGAATTCAAATCTATATACAGGATACTTATTAGCTATGTGACATTTGCCAAGTCATTCTTGTATCATTTCTTTCCCTATAGCCTTGTTTTATGGGAACTGTGGGGAGGGGGAGTGCAGTATTTTGTTAGATGTAAGGCTTCAGAGATCATAGGATCAGCACAAATTTAATGGCAATTAAAAGGCCCTCTTAGTTCAGTTTTAAGGTACTAAGACTTTAGGGATACCTTACCATGAATGCAGTTAAGTGGACTACTTGCTTCAAGTTCCTTTGGGGATAATAACAGCACCCACTTTCAGGGTTGTTGTGAGGAAAAAAAAAAAGGTATTTATCCCTGTGTTTGGCATACAGTAGGTGCTAGATAAATGCCTAGTCCAGATAGTTAATCAAAGACAAGGAGTCACTAGTGAGGGGGGAAGAGGTGATCCAACTATAAACCTAACCTGTCTAGGCCTCTGTTTCCCTGCAGCAAAACTAAGATAAAATAATATTCATCCTCCCTCCCTCCTAAGCTTGCCTCAAGGAAAAACAATCTAGAGAGAACTTCTGGAAATCATAAAGCATTATAAAAATTCATGGAGTTCTTACTTTATATACATCTTTTTGTGTACTCTAATCATGAGGGGTGGGGGTGTACCAGGAATCTGCAGTCTAAAGGAAGAACTGTCTCTCCTCTTGGATTGAAGGCTGCCTGAGAAAAAAGCTATGGGTCTCCTCTTTTTTCTCCCTTTGGTAAAACCCACCCCTCTATATCATCCAGAACAAGGAACGTCTCATAATGGGAACATGGTTAGTACTGTTGACTGAAGGCCAGATTCACCTCCGTGAGAACCAAAGTAGTAAGTGGGTTGGAAGAGCTGTTGTGTTTAATCAAAACCAGCTTTGTATTCACACAGCTGCCCAGGGGATAAAAATAATAATAATAAAAAACCTTTTTTTTTAAGCAGCTTGTATTTTCTGTCTATTTTAATCATTTTTCTGCTGAAACCGAGCTCCATCTCGCAATCTGTGCCCCAGGGCCCAAGTCCTTTGCTGGCCTGGTCATGCCCCGAAATAAACTTGGGAGAGGAAAATGGAGGTGTGGAAAAGTGGGGGGCTGCTGCCTACTGAGAACTTGTCCTTATATGGCTAATGTCTTAACCCATTCCACTGTTAGGATGTCTCTGTAGCCCAACTCCCCAAGGGACATGTTTGTTCTGTGCCCACTCCAACCAGTTGATATCACATGGTCAGATCCCAGACAGGGAAAATGAGGCACTAAAAGGAGGAGGAAGAGGTTCCTAGGGGTCCCCATGGAATAGCAGGGCAAAAAGTCCAAATTATTTATCTGTCTCCCTCTTCCTAACATTTCTTTCCCTCTCAGTCAACCCTCTCTCCCTCACCCTGACTGCAGGAGGAAGAACTGAGGAAAGATTGAATTATTGTGAATTTTTTTTTACCCTGGAAAAGAGAAGACATGAGGGTACAAAGAATATGGAGCTTCAAGTTTTACAAAACATTTTTCATATGTTATCTTATTTGATGCTCACAACAATCCTAGGAGATAGGTGCTATTATAATCCTCATTTTACAGATGAGGAAACTGAGAGAAAGTGAAATGACTTGCCTAGAATCATTATTGTTGTTTCTCCTTTGTTTTCAAAAAGAACCATGACATCAGGGAAGTGATGCCGTGTCGTGCAAGTGAATTGGATTTAAGGGAGGGAGGGCTGTGCGAGATCACCTGCCTCCCTTTCCCCTCTGGAGCCATCTGGGTCCAGTGGCCAGATAATAGATGAAGATGACCCTGGATGCAATGGGAGACCTTGTCTTTTTAAGCTAAGGTCTTCAACAAGTCTCAGTTTGACTGAGGCTGCATATACTTAATGATTAGAATCATAGAACTAGCAAATGACTGAGATAAGATTAGAAATCAGGTTTTCCTGACTCTAACCTGAGCATTCTACCCACAGCATCATCTTACTGCCTCAAAAGAGCCATTGTAGCTGCTTTCAAATTTCTAAAGAGTTGTCATATGAAAATAGACTTATTCTAAACCTCTTTAGATGAAATTGCTAAGAAATTATAAGAGAAAGATTTGTCTTAATATAATTCATTTAATAATTTAATAAATAAAATTTAATTTAATAATCAATGATTTCATTTAATACTTTAATTAATATAATTTCTCAGAATTGCAAATGTGCAGTGATAAATTGAGTATCTTGTTCCTCATAGCCTGTGGTTATCTCACTCACCCTCAATGAAAGAACTCTAGCTGAGATTGAGTGACCACCCCCATGGATGCTTGTGAAAGAGATTCCCAGTTTCAACTAGATATCTCCTTAGGTCCCTTCCAGATCTAAAGCCTATTCTAATTTGTCCTTCCAATAAGGCTGCAAGCTCCATGAGTTCAGAGACTGTGTCTATTTCTTTTATATAATTAATAGCTCAGTTTGCACACAGCAAACACATTTAATAAATGTTTTATTGTTGTGCCAATGGAAGAAAAAAAAGTGGTCCAGATAATAGAAGTCAGCAGATAATCCAATCATTATTACTATATGGTTGTGTACTCTATTAAATGGTTATGTAAGTAAATTAAAGACAGCTCAGGCAGAAAGTGTATCCACACATTCTAAGCAAACATGAGTCTAGCAGGAAAGACCAATAAGAAATGAAATCCTTATTGCTGATCATCTACAAAATGGTTTTTGTATAGAATTGAAGCAGAACTGGCCTCCTATTTGCAAAGATTCATTTGTTCAGAGATTCATCTCCCTGCAGGCCTGCCATGGTATTCAAAATTGCTATCATGAAAGAATACTTCTTTGAAGCCATATGAAAAGTTTGTACTTTGAGTTAAAGTACTGTGTTAATTGGGGAGGGATAACATCTTATTAACTCCACAAGCATAAAGTGTCAACCAGCAGAGAATATATACCCTTAGGAAATTGGACAGCACAAATAAGTGAGAAATTATTTTACTATTATGTGAACAACCAATTATTAACTTGGAATCTAGACTTTTCTCCTTTTTTTTTCCTCATTTAAGGCCCAGCCCCAGTCTTTGAAGGACATGGCTGATTGATGAAATGGTCTTCTATCTCAAGGAAACAAGCTGTTGAATCAAGACAGGAGACTAACCAACTAGGAGACCCAACTTCTATTTGGAGTGCAAGCAGAATTCAATCAAGACAAAAAAAAAACCTCGGAAAGAAGAGCCCATGTTCTTAGACTCCTCCATTAAGTTTAGGGTTACCCAACTCATGAAGGAGAAAACCATTTGGAGTGGTCTGAATGGAAATGGATTCCCCTGTCCAGATTGTTTGAGGCAGCTTAGTCTCATCATGATCTAGTCACATTCTCAGCATGGGAACTGAAGATTTCTATTAGTCTACCTCCTTATTAAGTGTCCTCCAATGAAGGTTGATTTTCACCTTGTCAGGGGCATTCTCTTTCAAAAACCCATGGTTGTCTTTACAAGCTCTCTACTATTTGTCTTTGGTTACTGAAAAAAAACTACTGACTATAAATTTATTGGTTGCTGGCTAGCCTAGTTAATAAACTAATAATTATGTAGAAAATCTGTCTCTTGGATTTTTCATCTGTCACCTATTTGGATTTGGAGGAGAGTGGAGAGAAAGGATCCCACACAGGCAGAGCAGGCAGGATTATGATGCCTCAAAGAAAGGCACTGAGTATCTGGAGTGCTGAGAAGAAGAAAGAGAGTGCTGAAAAGGAGGGAAAACTATGCTTGCTTCACAATTTTGTCTAGGATTGGCTCTAAGTAGGATAGACAAGAGAGAAGACTAGAAATCTGAAAAATGACTATGGGAGATGCTGACCTACAGCCAAGAGAGGCTGGAAAAGAGAAAAGATAACAAAATCTTGGTGAATGAGGCTGTTGGGAGAGGGTTGGGATGGTGATTAGTAACAAATTGTCAATGAATTAAGAGTTAATTCATGTTACTCTATGATCTTCCTTAGGACTTCCTTTCTTCTCTCCGCCAAGATCTCACTCCCAAATTACAGCCCAAAGCCTCTTTGAAGGACAATATATAAATAAAAAGGGTCAGCAAAATTAGAGGAGAACAGGGGAAGTCATCAAGAAGACCATCTGAGCAAACAAAAACCACCTGTGATCCAGAATGAATTTTCAATACCTTTTTAAAAAAAAAAATCATCAAATACACAAAGACTGACTGGAAAATAAAAATTTATCCCCAAAGTCCTGGCATAAACAGTCACAAGCTAGCTGACTTGTCAGGGATATTTTTAAGAGAATTCCTAGATGGGAGAGGAGATTGGATTTGACATGCAAGGAAAGAAGGAAAAAAAAATTTTGCCTCTATTTCTAGTGCATAGTTCTTGGCAAATGGCATTTAATCGATATATCTTAATGAAAAATTCAAAGTTTTTGCTTAGTGAGAATTCTGTTTCTTTGGTGCTATAATTATTCTATAAACTCTGCAAATATACTGTTTTTATACAAAAGACTCCTGACAAATAAAATGAACTGCTCTCCAGCTTTTAGGGGTGCAAGAAGTCATCACCAGAAACTGTTGATGTTAAGGACTGGGATGCTTCTGGATTGATTTGGTTCATCTTTAGTTCCTTCCAGTTGCTGGATTAAAGATTAATCCTGAGGATGTCAGCCTTCTGACTTTCCAGTCAGTACTAGCACATGCCATAGCTTTTAGTGACCACCTGCAAACAAACACAGATGTTGCTTCAATACTCAGAGCTAGCAGCCCTTGGCCTAGGATGAAAGGATAGCTAGCCAAGGAGGAAAAAGAATGTGGGAAGAACAAAAGCCATCAGAGCCTTAACTAGGTATTCTGGTTTTGGAGCAAATAGTAGTGAATAGTATGGGTAGTGGGGGATAAACACTATGAAATATCCCTCAAGTGAACTCTGTAATTTATGATGAGGAAATAATCCAAGAAATAAGGGATGGGGAAAATTATTTATCAAAGTGGATCATGGCTTCTCTCCCTTGCCCCGCCCCAGTAATCCATACCCTATTATGTTTCTGGCAGCAATCTAACTATTTCACCCAATAGCATTGAGTTTTACATCCCCTCCCCCACCTAGATCAGGTAAAACAGATCATCCCCTGGATTCTGCATCACCAGTAGCAAGAGTCCTCACATAGAGAGGAGAGGCACACATATAATTCTGCTACTTTTCAGTCCACACTTGAAAGGTCTTGAGGTCAAGTACAAACTTTATATTTGGGACTTCAAGGACCATCAAACATCACTTTAAATTACATTTCTGATATTGACTGCATGCTCAAATCTAGGGGGAAAAAACCCTAAACAAACAAACGTGCTCCCTGTCTGCCTAGACTGAAAAGATGGAGAGAGAAGACAGTGTGTTTCCCTCTACTTAGTGTGCTGGTCATGACTAAATCCCAGCTCTGAATTCACCAATGCCTGGGAAATTCACGCCATTCCTTCCTTTTCCCCCAGGTCATTATTCTCAGGGTTAGTGTTAGATGGATTATTTACTCTTTTTCTGAATGCTGCTTTAGAAAGATCTTTTAATTCTCTTCCTGTGGGTGTGTCATCTCCTGTGACTACTATGGGGTGACTCTTCTGTGTTCCACCCTCAAAAAAAGCTCTACTTAGAATAAAGATCTGGATGGCCTCTTGCTAATTGGACTGGGGCTGTGCTCCCACTTGGGAGAAGTCAGGAGGCTAAGAAACTCACCCTTTCATCTGGGTGTCAGGAGTCAGGAAGACTTGACTTCAAAAGCAGCCTCTGAGAGTTATTAGCTGTGTGACCCTAGACAAGTCACTTAAATCTGTTTGTCTCAGTTTTCTCAATTGTCAAACGAGGATAATAACTGTACCTACCACCCCAAGTTGTGTAGACCACTATTTGTAAAGCTCTTAGCACAGCACCTGGCATGTTGCGGTTTAGTCCTGTCAAGACTCTTTGTGATCCTCTGGATCACAGTATGCCGGTACTGTCCAGGTCCATTTTGGCAAAGATATCAAAGTGGTTTGCCATTTCTTTTTCCAATGGGTTAGGTCAGAGTCAAATGACTGCCCAGAGTCACACAGCTATTAAGTGTCTGAGGTCACATGTGAACTAGAGGCTTCCTGACTTCAGCCCTCAGGCTCCATCCATGGAGCCACCTATAGTGGCGTGGCATGTAGTAGGTACTATATAAATGCTTATTCCTTCCCTCTTTCCCTCCTTCTCTATATCAAATTCTGAGATCCTAGTTGGGAAGGGGGAGGAAGATACCTCAAACAAATAAAACATGGCCCCCCAGCTTTCTTCTTTCCATGTGTTTGAAGATAATCATTGATCTAGACTTGCAAGGGGCATTTGAAGGCATTGATTTTATCTCTTATTTTACAGATGAGAGAACTCAGTTCTAGAGAATTTGCCCATTTTCACAAAGTACATAAGTGTAAAAATGGATTTATGAATTAGTTTTATGACATAAACATCCTCAATCATGGGTAGTGATTCCCTCCCTCAGCCAGTACTGTACTGCGTCATTACCCAGTTCTCATCAGGTCCGGAAGACTTACAGTCACCCAGGTGCTGGAGGTATCCCAGGGCCCCCTCACTTCATGCTGACCCTTGGGACTACTGTTCTCTTGAAAGGAAACTATCCGTTCTACCATTAATTTCCAAGGTCCTCTGGGGTTTGCCATCTGCTCTGTTGGGTTTCCTGCCTAAATAGTCTGGCCTTTTTTCTGCTACAAACATAAACATGAGATCCCTCCTCAATGGGTTGTCTCCCCCATTAGAATCTGAGTTTCCTGAAAGCAAGAATGGTTCCGCTTGCTATTTGTATACCTTGTTGTTGCTCAGTCACGTCTGACTCTTTGTGGTCTGTCCTTCCTTCACCAGCTCATTTTATAGATAAAGAAACTGAGGCAAACAGTTAATAAGTGGCTGCTACTAAGTATCTAAGGCTACCTCTGAACTCAGGGAGTCGTACCTTCGGAGTGGAGCGCTCTGAGCACCATGGCGCCACCTAGCTGCCCTTTGTATACCTTAGCCTGGAGCACAATGAATCTCATACGGTAATTAACTCCTTAAGGTTGTTCCATTCCATTCCCTTTCCCTTCCTTAGGACTGAAGGAAAGGGGATGGAAAAGGGATCTGAATGGGAGGGAGGGGCAGTTCTGACTCACCGTCCACGGTCACACGGCAAGAACTCTCGGCTTGGCCGGCGGCATTCTTGGCTAGACATTTGTACACGCCATTGTCTTCGGGCATGGCTTTCTCAATGGTGACCGAACACAGGGAGCCTGCAAAGGAGAGATCACGGAGTGAATCACGTAGCAGAATGGCACCCCCAGAACAGGGGAGATTACACCCACAGCAGTCCCTGGAATCAATGGTGATAACTGAGATTTATTTATCCCCACTGGCAATGACTAGAAATCCAAAGCATAGCTATATTACTATTTTATATGCTCTCAGCCCCATTTTAGATTCTTCTCAATATGTCTAATCAAATAGTACCCTAACTATCAGGGTATTGGTTGTTTCAATTTGCCATGCACACTTCCTGACAGAATCATTTGCTCCTAATAAAGTCTTATCCATTAGCATCGGAAGGCTTGTAGATAGAAGCGGCTCTTTCTAAAAAATGAGATTTGGGCTCTGTAGTATGAGTAATTCATTCAAGCTCACAGAACTAATCTAGCTAGAATTTGAACTCAGGTCTTCCATACCATATATGCTCTACCATACCATATAGCCTTGGAAAGTGGAGCCCTGGAGAAGGAGAAGAAACATTTTCTGCTTTGGGGGAACTTCCATTCTGACAGAGAAAAATGATCCCTACCTTGAGAGCACATAATCTAACAAAGAAGAAGTAAGACATCAACAGAGTATATAGAAATGAGAGGCTGATACAGAGAGAATGGGGGGAAACCCTAATTATAGAGATAGCAAGCTATAGTAACTAATATTAGCAAGATGGTTAGACTCAGGAAAATTATGTGTAGTCATCCTGATCTTGTTGGCCAGCTACACGGCTCAGTTTAATAGAGATCTGGGGCTGAAGTCAGGAACACTCCATCTTCCTGAATTCAAATGTGACCTCAGATACTTCCTCATTGTGTAACCCTGATCAAGTCATTTAACCATGTATACCTCAGTTTCTTCATCTGTAAAATGACAAACCACCTTAGTATCTTTGACAAGAAAACCCCAAATGGAGTCACTGAATATCACACCTGAATGAAAAAAAAATTAAAAAACAAGAATCTCTCTCTCTCTCTCTCTCTCTCTCTCTCTCTCTCTCTCTCTCTCT
>JAJPUD010000354.1:386561-417995 GCA_023553655.1 Myrmecobius fasciatus
AGAGAAGAAACAGAGAAAAGAAGAGAAGAAACAGAGAAAAGAAGAAAAGAAACAGAGAAAAGAAGAGAAGAAACAGAGAAAAGAAGAAGAAATGGAGAAAGAAAAAGAAAGAAGAGAAGAAATGGAGAAAGAAAAAGAAAGAAGAGAAGAAATGGAGAAAAAAAGAAATAAGAGGAGAAGAAACAGAGAAAGAAAAAGAAGAGAAGAAATGGAGAAAGAAAAAGAAAGAAGAGAAGAAAAACAGAGAAGAAAAGAAGTCTCTTGCTGTCTCCGAGAGAGGAGAGAAGGAGGAAGGAGAAGGAAAATTTGGAATGCAGAATCTTATAAAAGTGAATGCCAATGCGGTGGCTAGATGTGCGAAGTGGATAGAATGCCAGTCCTGAAATCGGGAGGACCTGAGTTCAAATTTGACCTCAGACACTTTAAAAAAAAGGTAGCTTTGTGACCCTGGGCAAGTCACTTAACTCCAATTGCTTCAGCAAAAAAAAAAAAAAAAAAAAAATGTCAAAAACTACCTTCATATGCAATTGGAAAAAATAAGATATTAAGTGGGGAAAAAAGAAAAAGAAAATTGAGCTCATGATCATCTCAAAGAAGAAGCATTAGTAGTAGATTTGGAAACCTCACCACCTAGATGCACAATTCTCATTAAACTGAGATGTGCTTATCTATGCACAGGATGGTCAGACCCTTCTAGATATCACAAAGACTTTGAGAATTATTCAACCCATAAACAAGACACAGAGAATGTGAAGAGCTGGCAGGAAGATAAGGGATTATCTAGTTTAACTTATTTTAAAATAAGGAAATGTCTGGGGAAGCATAAGCAGTAAGAAGAGTTAGCCAGAATTTGAACTGGAACCAGTTTTCTATCCACCCTAAACCCAAAACTAAATTATGTAGTGAAAAGAGTACTGGACCTGGAATTAGGGAGACCTGAGTTCAAATCCTGCCCGAGATATTTACTAGCTTTGTGTCCCTGTCACTTAACTTCTGTCTGCTTCTCATCTGTAAATAGGGATAATAGCACCTATCTCCCAAGGTTGTTAAGAGGATCAAAAAGAAATAATGATGGGATTTGATGAAGCTATTAAGAGCAAAAGGTGGAATCTGAACCTATGTCTCCCTGCAAGTCTGAGACTTTGTTCAGTATTCTCCTGATTTTAAATCTCAGGTTCAGTCCAAGTTAACTTGATGCCTCATTTCCTCTTTTCTAAATCCACCTATTTCCTTATCTTTACTTTTCTCTACTTTCCTCAGCAATCTCCTGGGTAGATAGTTCCCATCCCAGTGGAAGGAAGGAGATAAGACTTCTGAAAGTCAGCGGGATATCAGGCAAGCACAGAACACAATCGAGTAAACAAAGACCCTTTAGTAGGTGTGGTAGGTCTAAAGACACCAGGAATGGGTAGTGATAGTGAGTGGTGTGAAAGGTGTTCCTAGAGGGCCTATGTGGCTAGAAATTAAAATGAAAGGGTTGAGTACTGAAAAGCAGAGAGAAAAACATATTTTAAGTAGGTAGCGGAATTTCTTGGTAGAAAGAGAAAGTTCAACCTGTAAGATTCCTGCTCTGCCCTACATCCCGAGCTGCAATCCATTATCCCTGCTTACTCTCTGCTTTGAAAACTGAGCTCAACTTGGAACTATGCCCAAAGGGCTATAAAACTGTGCACACCCTTTGATCCAGGAGTGCCATTGCTAAGTCTGTATCCCAAAAAGGTTATAAAACAGGGAAAAGAACACACATGTACAACAATATTTATAGCAGCTCTTTTGATGGTGGCAAAGAATTGGAAACTGAGTGGATGCCCATAAGTTGGGGTATGACTGAACAAGTTTTGGTATATGAATGTAATAGAATACTATTATTCCATAAAAAATTATGAGCAGGCTGATTTCAGAAAAACCTGGAAAGACTTACATGAACTGATGCTGAGTGAAGTGAGCACAACCAAGAGAACATTGTACACAGTAGCAGTAACATTATGCAGATGATCTTCTATGATAGACTTAGTTCTCATCAATATTATAATAATAATTCCAAAAGACTCATGGAAAATGCTATCTATACCCCAAAAAAGAACTATAAAGTCTAAATGTAGATCAAAGTACTTTTTTCCTACTTTTTTTTTCATTCTTGGCTTTTTTCCCTTTTATTCTTATTTTTTATTTAATAAATTTAATAAATTATTTTATTATTGTTCCTGTGGAAATATGTTTAATATCATTGTACATGTCTAACCTTCATCAGATTGATTGCTGTCTTGGGGAGGGGAGAGGAGAAGAATGGAGGGAGAAAAATTTGGAATGCAGAATCTTATGAAAATGAATGTTGAAAATTATCTTCATATGCAATTGGAAAAAATAAAATATTATTAAGTGGGGAAAAAAGAAAAAGAAAATTGAGCTCATGATCATCTCAAACCACCTACCCCAACCTATATCTCAAGCCAACTCTTCTTTCTATCATCTGTTGACTGCTAATCATGTTACCACTGTCACAATGATCAAACTCAGAACTCAACTGTTACTGATTCTTCACTTGCTTTTACTCATAATCAAGCAGTCACCAAGTCTTATGAATTCCAACTTTATGATGTTCCTTGAATTAGCCTTTTCTTTTCCATTATCCTTACTACCACTCTTGTTAATGCACCTGATTCATAGTGATAGGACCAATCTCCTCAAAATTGCTTTGCCCCTGTTATCTATTCCCTGCTCCAAAAACTCCATCTCCCCCAATACCTATAGAAGAAAGCCCAAACTTCATAGGTAGTCATTCAGGTCCTTTCACAGTTTGGCTTCCATTTACCTCTTCAACCTAATCTCTTATTTTTCCCAGTCACAAATCTCTCTAACCCAGCTAGACTGGTCTACTCCCTTTACCATGTAGTTGGCTTTGACACTTTGCCTTTGCATCATTGTATGTTACTTAACTTTTTATGCATCTATCTTATTTCCTGGATAATATGCAGATCCCTTGTGAGCACAATGTTATACTTCTGTTCTCCTAAAATCTACATAAAATAGGTGGGACATAGACATTAGGGGATGAAGATAATTATTATTCATTAACTGATAAGTTCTGAAACTGTGAACTCTGTCTCTTCGGTTTCTGTGCATATGTGCCTTTTCTCTCTCTGTATATGTCTCTCTATCTGTCTCTCTGTGTGTCTCTCTTCTCTCTGTCTCTCTGTGTGCATATTCTCTCTCATTCTTTCTCTCTGTTTTCATCTCTTCCTCATTCTCTCCTTGCCTCCCTCCTGTCCTCTCTCCCCCATGATTTTCTTCATTTTGGGAACACCCCATGAATTTCCCTCTACTAATAAAGACCAATACCTTCTATGTAACTTTTTGTCTTAGAAAGTTGCCTGGCACTGATAAATAATATGATTTTCCCAGTCACACAGACAGTTCAACATACTAAGTATGTGCCTCTAGGCAAGTCATCTGATCTCTTGGTATTCTAAGCAATTCTCTAAGACTAGAAGTTGGAGGGGGTGTTTTTTTGTTTGTTTGTTTGTTTGTTTACCTGTATCAGGAGAGAGTTTTCTCACCTCCAAATTTCCTATAACAAATAGGCCTGTTCCTATCTGTATCCCATCTAACCAGAATGTGTTGTAGGAGGAACATGAAACTTAAGTCTTCCTGATTCTAGGGCCATCTTTTCATCCATTAGGGCTAAGGAATCCTGCTTAAGGATTTTGAATTGTAATAGAGGAACTGAAGACTAAGAGATTTTGGAAAAGAGGCTGCTTGATTTACATAATAACTGGAAGTAAGGGATTCTTCCCAAGTTCCTTCAGGCCATAATATTGTTCTTGTTATTTACCTGTGGATATGCTGAAGGATGGGCAGAGAGCTGACCTCTATGCCCTTCCAACTTCACCTCCAACTTGCCAAAAATTTGTGCTCCCCACTTGGGCATGTATCTACCTTTTCACCTAAAAATTATATAAATGACAACTTGGCATGACAATGGAATAGTATATTCCCTTATAGAATCATGCATGGGAATTTTGATGAAACACCAAGGGATAATGATAGTAAGATAATCATTGGTAAAATTCTATTATAATAATTCTACAACAAGAAAAGTTCTGGATCATAAAGAGAATTTCAAGTCCAGTTGATAGCCTCCATATTTCATATTGTACTGGATGCAACATAATAATTGAGTTTATCATGATGAGATTTGGTATTTATGATGACACTACTTTTTAAATAGTTATATGATTATAAGGATAATAAGAGTTTGCATTAATAAAATGAGTGAAGTTTCTTAAGACACATTATATAGCTCTGTGACCTGGGCAAATCATTTAGCCTCAGTCTGCTTCTTCTTCCTCATCTGTAAAGTGAGGATAATAAGAGCAACTACTTTCCAGGGTTGTTGTGGAGATCAAATGAAATAATAAACATAAAACACTTAGGAAACTTTAAAATGATATGTACATGTTACCATTATTATTTGGGCAGCTAGATGGTACAATGGATAGAGTTCTCATTTATCATCTCATTTGATCCTCACAACAACTCTATGTGATAGGGGTTATTATTATTACCATTTTATAGATTAGGAAATTCAGACTGAGGTGGGATTAAGTAAATAGGCCCAGGGTCATGCCTAGTAAATATTTAAGGTAGAATTTGAACTCAAGTCTCACTGATTCCAAGTCTGGTGCCCTATCCACTGTCTCATGGGAACACAGAGATAGAAGGAACCTTAGAGGATTTCTTGTCAAACCATTTTTATTTTATAGAAGAAGGCCGCAAACATTAGACAGGTTAAGTGACTGGCTAAAAGTCATGCAGGAAAGAAGCCAGGATTCAAATCTCAGCTACAAACCCAGCTCCCATGGTAGAATTCATCAATGCATTTTACAGAGATTTCAACTAGACCCAATTCAAACCCAGTGAGAAAAATCACAGTAACTTATATTTGGAGTTAAAAGAGTCATTAAAGGGCTCTCTAGTCCAACCACCACATTTTACAGAGAAGGAAACTGAGGCACAGGGCGATTAAGTAACTTGGCCAAAATCATAGAGGTAGTGAATAGCAGAAACAGGATACTTTCAGCTGTCTACAAAAATAATAAGTCAGGGATTCTGCCCAGCTTTGTTTGCTGAAGCATAAGTAATAAGGGAAATGACCCAGGAGAAAGCAGTTATCCAAGCAGATACTAACTAGACTATTGCTTGAGATGGTCTATCTCTCTTCCTCTCCACTCAACAGATGATGGAGGAGTGGCCTTGTCATCATATCATTGGGAACAATTCCAATAAACACAATCTTAATTGGCTTGGAAGAATCATTCCATTACTTGTGAGTTCCTAGAGGGCATGGACTGTGATTTACCTCTTTTCCCATCCCCAGCACTTAGCACAAAGTAGGTGCTTAATAAATGTTTATTGACTGATTATTGATTGACTCAATTTTTCTGAACCTCTGTTTCCTCATATGTAAAATGTGGTGGTTGGAATAAATAATTGGTAAGGTCTTTTATGTGTCTAAAATGATTTTTACTATGAACCTATGAGGTAGATATCTTAAGTGATGTACTCCATCTACTAAGGCCCATTTATCTGTTCAACTCCCACTGACACATAAAATGTTAGGCCAGGAGAGACAGGTACCTCAATAGGCATGATCCAGGCTAGGGGGTTCTTAACCTTTTCTGGATAATAAGTCCCGTCAGCAGGATGATGAAACTGATAAGTCTCTTTTCAGCTTAATGTTTTTAAGGGTATAAAATAAAATCCATAGAATTACAAAGGAAATGAAGTATATAGAAATAAAAGTATAAAAGATTTTAAAACTAAGTTCAAGGATCCCGAGTTAAGAATCTCTGAGCTAATCCAATGTTCTCATTTGAGTGATGAGGACACATAGACCCAGAATGATGCTACAACTTGCCCAAGCTCTGCTCTAAGTTGACCTGTCTCTGTCTCTCTTCCCTGCCCCCCACCCCAACTTGCATTGATTTCTCCTTTTAGGCCCTGTCCTAAGAATGGCTCTTCCCCAGGCTGCACTTTCTAATAGGGTCTATTCAAAGAAGTTTAGTGTTTGCATTTACAATTTAGGCATTTTTTGAATTAAGCCGATTTTACATGGGGGTAAAATTTTACTTTGCACTTAAAAGCAATTAGAAGAGCTTGAGCCTGCTCAGGAAGATGACTTTTTACTGTTTTTAGGCAGTGCTGAATTTAGGCAAATTCACTTCCACAAAGGGCCCACTGTGTGCAAAGCACTGTGCTAGAAATTAGGGAAAACACAAATTACATATGAGACGGACACTGTCCTCATGGAATTTTTTGGTCTAGCAGTTGTCCTGACCCCAGACTAGCTAGGTTCTCTTGGGCAATGCACCTTAGTCATCCCATTCCTCAGTTTTCCTAGGACTAAAACAGCTATAAGATGTCACACTGCGCAGACTTGGAGGACTTCACCTGATGGAGAAGCATGGTTTTCCCTCTTTGGCGGTAACAGAGTGGCTAGTGCTGAGGCAGGAGGGAAGATGTGGGTTAGAGAGGATGTGAAAGGCTTTCCAGTGGGGAGGACTGATCGGTTTCCAGAATGTGCAAATGAAGAAGGTTGTAGCATCCACTCACTGCCCCCCCAGAATATGTCTAGGCTTTCAGAAATGCAGGGATGTGTAGAAGTAGGAGGGATGAATAAGAGGATCTAGGGATACCAAAAGTAGAGAAGTGACGGATGGAAGAAAAAAGAAATGGTGGGAAAGACAAACCATCTCCTCTCTAGAACTCAAAGCATCTGGATCCCAGGTCCCTGCATGCATCATGGTTTGGGGTGTGAAGACCAGAACAAGGAAAGGAGATCCAGCTTTACCTTGTATTGTAAGGGCATAGAACTGGGCACGGTAGCTGCTCTTGGTCAGTGCCCCATTCCCAGCCTTTAATAGTTAAGGAGGAATAGTGAGAGGGAAGGGAGGGACAGGGAGACCATGGAGGTAGCTGATCACTGAACGAGGGAGAAGCACATGCAGTGAAGGGAATTTTTATTCCCTTAGCCTTTGCAAGGATTCAGATCCAGTTCTTATGTGGCTACCCCTCCCTTGTGCTCCTTATCCAACCAACTGACAGAAGATTGTGGTTCTATCCTGCACTGGCCTCTCCCCACTGGCAGGAACAGGCCAGCCCCAGTCCCAGGACCGGGGGACCCTGGAGATCTGTTCCTCTGACAACCAGCAGAGTGGGGTGTTGGGAATCATTTGTCTCAGTTCTCTCTTTTTCTCCCAGTTCTGGACTGAACAAATTGCTCCCAATACAAATTGAGGCTCTGGAGACTCCGTCTCTCCCACACCTCCTTTCACCTTTCCAGGTATAAAGAACATAATCCCAGAGTCTGCCTTCCTTCCTCGACTCCCCTCCTCACACACCACAAGGGCACAGCCAGCAGATCCACAGACAGCCCCACCGCCTTCCCCCCACCATTCAAGAATGTGAAATAGCAGCAAACAAATGTCTCATCCAAATTAGGAAGCAAGCAGGGCTGCCTGCCTCTCTGTATGCCATAGGGGTGTCTTGGATTTTCTCCCGATCGTTCTCCCCTGCTCCAAGCCCACAATACCACCAGCACATAAGCACCCGTGCAGATGCTGCCTCCAGCGGCTCCCCCTACTCCTGTCCTGTCCTAACACACAACTCTGCCTGCACAACACCCCCCTCTCCTGCTCCCCCATGGGCACTACTGCCTCTCCGCTACGTGCTTCCCAAACCCACAGGACCCTAAACACCTACGCTCCTCAGCCAGAGCTTCAGTCAATAGTCTGTAGGGTTCGGCGCTTTTGTGGTGAGCACAGATGGTGATGGGAGGAAAATCTGACATCCCCTTGTGAGCTCACCAGAGCCAGGGCCATCCTGCCATCCTCCCCACCCTCAGCAAAGCGATCCATGTGCCAGGCTTCCTTAGGCACCATCTCTACTGTCTGCCCTTTTCTGGGAGTTAAGGGGCACAGCAATAGTTGCCCCCAAACCCTTCCTGAGACATTACTTGGTCTGCATCCTACCCCGTGGCAATGACCTAAGGGCAACCTTTTCCTAGGGCACGCAGTGTGAGCTGAGAGCTCTGCCATCCTCCCCATTACAGCCCTGTTTACCTTCCTGGGCAAGGACGATGAACTTTGTGGTCTTGAGGGTCTTGCCATCCAGTGTCCAAGTAATGGTGGCCGGTGGCTCGGATGCAACCTGGCACTGAAGGAAAAGTTTTTTGCCCTCTGCCACTCGCAAGTCCTGGAGTGTCTGGGTGAAGCTGGGGGGGGTCCCCTTCCTTTCTGCCACCTTCTCACTGCCCAGGGGGCCTGTGCAGGCCCGTCTGCAGTTCACATCATTGACCACCTCATTCTTCAGCTCTTCCTTCCCCGCTTGTTTTGGGGGTTCCGCCGGCTGGGGGCTCCCCACAGGCTTCTTGGTTTCGGCTCTTTGGGCATCAACTGCCTTGGCATCCCCCAAAGGCTTCTGGGCTTCGGCTAACTTGGCATTGCCCATTAGCTTGGTGTTCTCCAGCAGCTTGGCGTTCTCTCCTGCTTTGGCATTCGGAGGTTCGGTGCTGGTGCTGCCATTCTCTGCAGGGAGCTTCTTCTTGTTGCCAAGCACAGAGCGGAAATCTGGGGTGGCTGGCTTGGGAGGTGCTGCCTTCTCCAGCACAGGGGCCTTAGGACCCCCCTTCTTGGCCAACACAGAGCGGAAGTCAACCTGCTGGGGGCTGTGCACCTTCCTCTCCTCCTCGGATAATGTTTTTGGCTTCACTTGCCGCTGCAAGTTGGCGCGGAAATCCATCTGCTCGGCCGGGATCTCCTTCAGCTCTTCTTCTGACAGAGCCTTGGTGCACACCTTCTTCCCCAGGAGGTCTCTGAAGTCCAGCTGTTCCACTTCCTGCTGTCGAAGCCGGTCCTCGGTGTGCTCCCGGGTCTCCACTCGCCTCTTCAGCACCCCCCGCACGTCCTCGGCCTCCTCCTCAGGTCTCCAACTCAGCCTGCTCCCCAGGCCCAGGGGTCTCAGTGTGCCATGATGGCCACCACCACTGCCAATGCCTCCTCCTCCCCCGGCAAGCCCTTCACAGCTGGCAGGCTCCTTCCTCCTACAGCCAATGAAGGGAAAAAAGAAAAGTAGCAGGAGGAAAAGGGGCTGGTTAAAAAAAAAAAAGTCAGGGGAGAGCAAATCCCTGAGGGTGGGAGGGGGGAGAAGAGGGATGGGGCCGGCCTGGCTGTGTTTATAGAAGGGAACGTTGGTGAGAGGAACTTGCCTGCCTAGTTGCTTTATTGCATCAGTAATGACTTCAGTAGCCATATAAGGGTGTGTGCAAAAAAAAAATATTCGCCCCCCTTCATCCCTCCCTCACCCTCCCCGGTTCCCTTTCCCAATCTTTCCTTCTCTGTTCCAGCAGCTTCAGCTGGAAGACGCAAGCAATCTGTAGGGCCACATCTGAGGGGACTGGGTTGAGTGACTGCCAAGACAGGGTCTGGGAGGGCAGTAGTGAGAACCAGAGACCAGGAAAGGAGGAAAGAAAATCTGACCCTGGCCAGTTCCCAGGGAGCAGTACTCACGGTCGGGTGGGGATGGCCTCTCCCAGGGCCCCAGAAGGACCCTCTCGAAGCATCAGGGACACCTGGCAGCTGCACGCGCCCACCCGGTTCCTAAAGATTTCAAAGCACATCCCCAGGTTAAAGGTTTCTGGCCCCCAGCCCCCTTCCCTAGCTGTGGGGGGGGGGTGCAGCAAACGGATTTTCTGTCCCAAGCTCCTCTGAGACGTCAGGAATGGTTAGGGTGGGATGTGTTTGGGAGGCTAGTGAGCTGCAGGCTGCTTCCAAGCAGCCAGAGCTGGTCACCATTTTGTCACCCTCAACTTTTGTGACTCCACACCCTCAGGAAAGCGGACTCTCCTAGGTACCTTGGGTCACAAGAAGGACTCCACATGAAGAGAATGAGGAGAGTGGGTGGACGGCCGCCCCCCCTTCCTCCTTTTCCTCATTACACACATTCTAATTCAGTCATCCTGATGCATCACTCCCGGGGCCCCCAGTTTCAGAAATGGACATAGCCTCTGATGCAAAAGGAGATGGAGGAAGAACATGCAGCTCCTTCTGTCAGCTTTAGAGGTGGAGGGGGCCTTTGCAATTCAAAATCTCCCAGTGGCCAGCTGAGGAAACTGAGACCAAGAGTGTGAAGCTGACTGCCCTCCGTCACACAATGGCTCAGGGGCAGATGGGACTAGAACCAAGCTTTCGGACTCGCTGTCCAGTTCTCTTAACCTGCCGAACAGAAGGATGAGGAGGTAAGAATTCTGACGAGGTGATCTGGGGTCCAGCTTTCTACTCTGAACACCCCCATCCTCTTCTACTGCAGAGAACTCAGTACCTCATTGTCACCCACCATATCTACCAGTCTCTCAAATTATGAAGTTTCCTCCATTTCCTGTCCACCTGCCAGGGCCCTCACCTCCAGCCTGTTCGTATTATAAACCTACTAAAGTGTCCCTTTTCTTATTCTTTTCTTGGCAGAGGAAATTTTCTCTTTGTTCCCTTTCAATGACAACCATTAGAAACGTTGTTAACTCTCCATTTGGTACTTGTGGATTGCTCTGTCTCTGTTCCCAAAAGCAAGGAGAAAGCTGAGGAAGCCAGTGTGGGTGTATGTGTGTGAGGGTGAGGTAGAGGAGTGGGCCAGCATCATAGCAAACCTGAGTTTTCATGAGTAGCAGGTTTCTTTTAACAAGTTCTCTGCCTTCCTCCCCAGAACTTTACTGGCTGATGAGCTAAGTCCTGAAAAGCCAAAAGACTTTGTGGTGTGACTGGTAACAATAACAACAAGGGTGATGGGGATGAAGCAGAGATATGACTGAGTGTATGATTTAAGATTTCACAGAAAAAGTAAATGAGCACATATTGTACACTCAGGCACACATTAATCTATTTGGAAACCCATAAATATATGGTTTTACAAATATATATATTTTTTCATAAATATACATGAATATATGTTTTTCAGGGTCTTTTGTAATAGGTGTATATTTTAAGAATAGATTTAGATACTTAATCTATATCATATTACTTGTTGAGGGGGGAAGTAAGGGAGGAAGGGAGAAAAATTTGGAACATAAAATCTTACAAAAATGAATGTTGAAAACTATCTTTACATGTATCTGTTAAAATAAAATACTCTTGAGGAAAACAGGAAAGAATAGATTTAGGCATGTGGTCACGCAGGGAAATACATACATATCCCTCATTGCTCTATTCTCATTTGTGATTCTTTCCTTCTGACAGTCTGTCAGGAGTTAAGCATTTAAGTGCCTATAAGATTCCTGACACTGCTAAAAGCTGGAGATAGAGTATAGTCACATTTAGGGGAAAAGGACATATGAAAGAATTGTACAGACATAACCTGCCCAGCTCATGAGGCAGGATCCCTAATATTTGAGACAGAACTAACTCTTCATATTGTATGGCTAGAAAAGGGAAATCCAGAGGGATTTGAAATTTCAGAACAAATTTGCAGCAGAACCACCAATTCAGAAACTTTTTAAGATCTCTAGGTTTCAGACTCTTGGAGATTAAATGCACTTCATCAGAGATTGGCAAACTTTCCATGGTCCCTAAATCTTTGATGTCTTCATTTGCTTTTCTTTGTAATTCCTTTACCCATATCCCTTAGATACCATATCCTTTATATAAGAGGTAGCTCATCTACCTTTTCTAAGGATAGTGGGGGTCCTGGTTATTAGCTCAATTTATGAATCACTCAGTCTTTTTTATACTGGCACTGCTGTCAGAACCCCTCTCCCCTATCATCCCCTGAGGGACTACTGTCCTCTCTGCTCAACTACCCCCTTATTGCCAGAAACAATGCCAGAGCCATCTTATCTCATGATTCAAACCTGTAACTAGCTGTCTCACTCTCACTCAACCTCCATAAAGATTAGGAGACTTCCTTGGGGAAGTAAAGGGAATGTCAGAAAGATCAGACAACTGTAAGAGAATTTCAGAATGGACCTTTTTAGCTCAGTATAGCTGGAAGGTAGGGCACTAAAGACCCAGATCTCAAAAGAGCTAAGAGGAGCTCAACAGGACTCAAAGTTTGGAGCTTTGCTTTCCCCCAAAGGCCTTGGAGATTGTTTAGGATTTTTATTAATACTATTTCAATTACCAAGCATTCAACAAACATTTAAGGGCCTGTCATGAGAAATGGCGTGGGCAATATATCAAGCCAATTAATCTTGCCTTGGACACCTCCCTACTGACTGTGGGACTCTAGGCAAAACACTTAACCTCTAAGTTATCTAGCAATTTTCTAAGTTACAGAGAAAGTGCTGGTCTGCATTGGCAGAGGGAGATCAGTTTCTTTTTTTTTTAAGTTCAATTTTTTTCAATGACTAAACATCTGGTTTCACTCCCTCCCAACTCCTTCCTCACCCCCATTGAAAAGAAGAAAAGAAAAACAAAATTCTTATAACAAATAAAATAGTCAAGCAAAACATTTCTGCTTTGGCCATAATTAAAAAGCAAATGTCTCATTCTGTATCATGGAAGGAGTTTCTTCATCTAGGAAATTCTCTCCATCTAAGGTGTTCAACTTTAGTTGGAGGAGGTCCACTAAAGCATACTAGAGGATTCCTGTAAGTGGCATATTGACTTAAAAACACATATATATTTCTTTTTTTTTAAAAAATTAATACATCTATATATTAAAATTAGATAGGAACTACTTTTAATCTGGCTCTTGAGCACTTAAAAGGGTTGTGGGCCACAAGCCCCATCTTTGACATCTCTGCTCTATTCTGATGAACTCGAGGATCCAGTCTATATCCCTCCAAAAAGCTAGATGGGTGGGGGGGAATTTCAACTATTTAATGGATTTAATGTTCTATGAATATCCTCCTCGGATGCCTCAGCATGGCTTGAAAAGTGACCCAGAGCTCTGGAAGGCCCAAAAGCAGGCAAGTTCTATTGTTAGAAAAAAACAGACTAAGTATGGACTTGGTAATAGGGCTGGGCCTGCCACTTAAGGACCAGCCTGGTTAAATCTGGAAGACATATCATCAGGAGGTTGACCACCAGTGGGTGATTACCCCCACCCCCAGTCATAGCAATTCATAAAGATGACCAGATAAGATACAATGGGGTTCAATCTGCATAGATCAGAGAACACCCACATGGTTCCAGGCTCTGATCCTCAAAGTACTGAAGCAAATACGGATTAAAGAAGTTTTTGTAGCCCAAGGGATGCTATTTATAACATCATTCCTAAGGGAAAACTCACTCTGAGTTCCCAAAAGCTGACTAATGAATGGAACACAATGTATTAATTTGTTTGGGATTGCCTGTATATGAATAAGGTGTGAATTACTGATAAACTTAAGTTTTCAAAACAGTCAATTTTTTAAAAGGGGAGCTAAAGAAATCTCTACTAAGCAGAATGCAAACTTTAGTTGTTGCTCAGTCTCATGGGACTCTTCATAACCTCATTTTGGGTTTTCTTGGCAAAGATACTGCTGGAATGACTTGCCATTTCCTTTTCCAGCTTATTTTACAGATGAGGAAACTGGGACAAACAGGATTAAGGGACTTGCCCAGGGTAACACAGCTGATGAAGTAGCTCAGATTTGAATTTAAGATGGGCCTTCCTGACTCCACTGAACCATCTAGTTACCCTAGAAGACAGCATAATATAGAATGGATACAGTAGTGTCAAAGACAAAAAGAAAATAGATCCCTGAAGTCACATATTGACTTAGGAACCCACAAATTAATATTATCTATGTCATTTTGTAAATTTTATTAATCTTGTTAAACCTTCCCAATCTGTTTGGATGGGCGGGGTAAGTTTTGCCCCTCTGGTGTAGTAGAGTACTGAGTAAAGAGGAAAACGATTTGAAATGTGACCCTTCTCAAAACACTTAAACTCTCTGAGCTTCAGTTTCCTTATTTGTAAAATAAGGAGATTGGACTTAAAAACTTCTAAGTAACCCATTACACTGTAAACCTGTCAAGATCAGGGGATGTCTTTTGCCCCAGTGCCCAACAGGTTCAATACATAAGCCTACTTAATAATGTTTATTTACTGACTAACTGACTCATAATAACTTAGTGAGGGAAGTGATATCATTATCCCTATTTCACAGATAAGGAAACTGAAGCTGATCTAAGGTTCCACAACTAGTAAGATCCAGAGGGAGAATTTAAACCAAATTTCCAGTATCCACTATACTAAACCTCCTCAGTAATAATACTTGTACCACCTACCTCACAGAGTTGTTGCATAAAACAGCACTCTCTAAACCGCAAAACACTATATAGACTAGAGCTATCATTAATCACAGGAGAAACTGTGTACCATAGTTGAAAAAGAAGACTTCCTGCTAAGAAGATTTGGGTTCAAGAACTGCCTCTGATACCTACTTGCTGTAGGTATTGTGAGCCTGGGGAAATTACTCAACCTCTCAGTTTTACTGGGGCTGAGTTCTAAGATTATGAGGTGCTGATCTCTCTTGGTAAAGAGAGTTTGCTCACCTGAGAGTTCCCTACACAAGTGAAATAATAACTGCACCCCCCCCCCCAACCAAAAAGCCCAGCTTCAAAGCAAATAGAGTTAGTCCTGTTACTAATCACTCTGCTCTGGAATGAACAGCATGGGCAAATCTATTTTTAAAATGAAAATGTATTGGCAAGGACCAATCCTTCAAATATCTCAGCTGAACCCGGGATATCTTTCTGACCTGACCACAGTAAGCACTTGCAAACCAGGCACAGAAGAACAATGTGGAGGAAAGAAGGTGTCCCCTTTCATTTCTACACAGAGAGCCAGCCATGTCCTTGAGGGGGATGGACCACTTCCACGATTCTTACCCGTCTCCCTCCCCCCTGCACCTCTATTCTGAGCTCCACTTCCTGGGCCAGCCAGACACCTTGAAAGGCATTCTGTCCCAGCTTGGTGTCTGACTGATCACCACCAGCAAGAACAAAGTCTAAGTGCAAAACAATGTTTGTGCCAGAACCTGGCACTCATCCCCTGGGAGAACTTTCCACTGACTTGCTTCTGCTCTGTTTGAGCTGCAGCCAAGGCCGGGGGAAATTGGCTTTTGAATGGATGAAAAGGTAGATTTTTTTGAAGGGGGGGAAAATAGATGCAGAGGCAGCCCAGGTCAGAACAGTGAAACAAGGGTCCTGGCTTCCCAGGAAACCAAATAAAATCTACTCTGGATTAGCAATCTGTCCGCAAGCCCTTGTCTTTAGTTCGCCATTGTGTACCCCTCTTCAGCCTATCCCAAAGGTTAGAGCAGATGACCTGCTCCCAAATACTAAACCACAGCCTCTCCTTCTTCCAAAATTCTAACAAAAGCTCATCTCTTGGAGAAGATTCTGTAGCATGTGGAATGTGGTGTATGCAATCAGATACAGTTGCTGTATGGACTGACATGGCCAAATTAATTTTTTCTTTTCCTTTTTAAACTTTGTTACAGGAGTGAGGTTTTCTTTTTCTTTTTCTTTTTAAGTGAGGGTTTTCTTGACAAGGAAGAAGAAATATATCTAAAATTGAATATAATATAAAATGAAAGTACCAATTTTAAAAAAAAGTTTATCTATCTCCTTTTGGAAAAGTTATTTCAAGAATGGTCATCCCAGAACTTGTGTTACACCTTACTTTAACCCACTGTATTTGTCCATTCAGGTAGTCAGGTACAACTTCAATTATTGATAACAGTGAAGGGAAGCAATACTGTGAATAATTCCTAAATCCTTATTTGGTTTTAGAATACACTATATTTTAAATTAGATTTTATTATAATCAGGAGAGATTTTTCTGACTTATATGGAGCTCAGGCTGACATCAAAAAGAAATTATCACCATCCAATCTGCCTTCTTCTTAATGCCCTCCAACTTACAAAGGTTCTCCTAGAACTTGGCTCTTGAACTTAGTACTTCACAGAACCAAAGAATCACTGATTCAGCTAGAACAAGTTCAATCCCTCTTCCAGGTTACAGTCCTTCATACACTTGACCCTTTACCAATCAGGTTACCATCCTGTGAATCCTCTCCAACTTGTGATACCCAGAATTGAACATGATATTCCACATATACTTAGATCAGTAGTAGAATGCAGCAGGATTTGGAGCTGGTCATGATCACAGAGCTCACAGAGCCTATGTCTTCATTTTATAGATAATGAAAAAGAGGCTTCAAGGGAATATTTCCTGAGAAGGCAGATGAACTATCCAAAAATTAAAAACACATATTGGAAATATTAAATCCATTATTTCTGATGGCTCATTCATCAATTTCTGTAAACATAGAAATCACCCTCACAAAGGAGTCACTAATGTCCTCCCTTTCTTTGATGGAAGCCCAAACACAATGTCACTGAGATTGCTCAAGGCTGAGGGATGGAGGAAGGGAGAGTGCTGTACAATGAGGGATGGGGAGGAATGGCTTGTCTCTTTGAAATAAGATTTCTTAATGTGGGGTCTACAGATGAGATTTTAGGGGGTCTCTGAACTTAAATTTTTATATTTGATCCCTATATTATAATACAATCAATTTTTCATAACTCCGTATATTTTATTTCATGCATTTAAATACATGATTCTGAGAAGGGGTCTGAATGCTTCACCAAACTGCCAAAGGAACCCATGATACTAAAAAAAGTTAATAGTTCTTGCTCTAAGGGCTTTGATACAAAGTTATTTTTGTGTCCATTAAATTTTCTTTAACATTCATTTTTTAAAAGTTTCAGTTCTATACACATTTTTAACAGAATCATTTTTATGTTTTAGAAAAAAAATGAAGAAGGAATTACAATGAAGAGATGAGATGTACCCTCAAATTATAAAGTACTGTTTGGGGTACATATATAAATATATATGTAAAGCTTCAAAAGTATCCATGTTACCCTTTCCTCCAAATTTCCCTATCCTCCTCTTCCGCTTTTGAAGACACCAAGCGTAGGGTTTGAATAAAAGGAGTTTAGCTTAGGGGAAATGAAAAAGTCCAAGGAGAATGGTGCTGCTGAAATCAGGCCAGGTGCAGGCAGGTTAGGGTCCTTCTCTAAGCCACACCAACTTCAGGCCAGCCAGTCTGTGTACAGGACGTTTTTTGCATTGCTTTGTGCATGGTGGCACCTGTACTTGAGAAGATCTGGTTTAGAATTCTGCTTCAGATTGTAGCTGTGTGACCCTGGGCAAGCCACTTAAGCTCATGCAGTCTCAGTTTCTTCAATCATAAAGTGGGATAATAACAGCCACTCTCTTCCAGAGTTCTTGTGAGTATTAAATGAGAGAACATGTGCAAAACTCTTTGCAAGCCTTCATATGCTAGAAATGCAAGGTATCCAAGACGTTGAGGTGGCAAAGGCAAAGAGAAGGAGCCTGGGACCCTCTGCTCTCCCTTGCCTTCTTTTTCTCCCCTCATTATCCCCTCTTCCAAAAAACAAGAGGACAAAACCAGAGGAGGAGAATTCTCAAGCACCAGAAAATTCAAGTCCTTTGGCAAAGACCTGGGACACCCTATTTCCTCCATGTTTACCCTGGGTCTGACTCTCTTTCTGGGCTCAGAACTGCAGACATCCTGGAGTTTGGGGAGTGGGCAGGAGGCAGACACTTACTTGAGCTGGATCTCATACTGGCCAGCGTGAGAGGGCTGGACGTCCTTCAGCACCATGGTGAACACATCTTCGTTTTGCAGCACCTCCGAGTAGCCGGCGTCCCTGCTGAGCACTTGGCCATCCCGGAGCCACTGCACAGTTGGGAAGGGGTCCCCAGCAATGGCACAGGAGATCAGCACATTCTGGCCTGGGGTGGCTGTCACCGAACGAGGCTTGCTAATGAACCAGGGCTGAGTGCCGTCTTGAGGTTCTGAGGATGGCCAAGGGATGATGGTACTGAGTCAGGGGTTTGGGTGGGCACTGCCTATTGTCAGCTTTCTATCATTATTAGGCAGGGGAAGGGAGGTCAGAGGAAAAGGGAAATGGGTAACTGAAAATAGCACATCCTCCAAAAGGTGTTTCTATCTAGACTTAACGTGTATAGTGTTTTCCTATCTGTAGTTTTGCATTCTAAATCATATATTATGTGCTAACATAGACATGAATATGCACTCATAGCACACATCAATTTTAGATTGCAAGCTTCTTAAGGTGCCTCCTCCTGGTTCAGCACAGTGCCTGACACATAGTAGGCACTTAAATGTTGACTGGAACTGTGAACCCAAGAACAGCAGCCCTGGCAAATTCAAAGAGTAAAATATCCACTCAATAGACTGGGAGCTCCCTGACTGTGATAACCACATCTCTCCTCTTTCAGACTCTGCTGGGGGCAAAGAAGGATTGACACGTAATGTGGAAAAATCATAAAACATGAAAATTCCATGCAAAAGATCAAGCTTTGATTCATATTGTGAAGTATGTTTAATTTATTTCTCTTAGTAGACTGTAAACTACTTTAAGAAAGGGAGCAAAAAACAAAACAAAACAAAAAAAAAACCCACAACTGTCCAAGAGTTCATTTCAGAGTTCTATCATGATAAAAATGGGAATTCTTTCTCTGATCCATAGTCAAATCTGACAAGTTTGGAGGGCGATGGGGAGGCAGAAAACCCTAAGGGTGGGAGAGAAGTCTTGCTCACCTACTTGTTCTTCTACTCCACTTTCCTTTCCTGAGGACCTCCCCTTCCTCCCTCCCAATCTTGTGGAGACCCTCCCCTTGACATAAGAACTGACCTTGCACGGTGAGCACGGCATGACTTCGGACTTGACCGACGCTATTCCAAGCTTCACAGGTGTACCTGCCAGTGTCCTCAGGAAACACTTCTTGGATGCAAAGACTGTGCTCATTGCCATTTTGTTCAAAGTGGAAGTCCTCCGACTCTTGGATCTCCTTACCATTATGAAGCCAGAGAATCTCAGGTGGTGGGTTCCCTGAACATTGAAGGGGGACAGACATGATTATAAGAAAAAAGGGAATGGAGAGAGGTGGAGGAAAAGGGAGTTGCAGAAGTAGTTCTGTAAGGGAAAATATGGCATCTCTGTAATTTGAAAAGTACATGAAAGAACCAAGGACTGGGGTGGGAAATAGTTTTTTCAATGATGCATTAAAAGGACTAGGTTGTTTATTCTGGAGAAGAGTAATAACAACAGATTACACTCACATAGTACTTTCTTGTTGTTGTTCAATTGTGCCCATTCTTCAAGACCTCATTTTGGCTTTTCTTGGCAAAGATACTAGAGTGGCTTGCCATTTTTTTCTCCAGTTCATTTTACAGATGAGGAAACCAAGTCAAACAGTTAAGCGAGTTGCCCAGGATCGCACAACAAGTACATTTCTGAAGCCTGGTTTGAATTCAGGAAGATAAGTATTCCTGACTCCAGGGCCAGAACTCTCTCCACTGCACCATCTAGGACCCAATGACTTACAAAATACTTTTTGTCAAAATAGCCTTGCAAGATCATTAACATAACCATCTATTAAACTAGGGTTTTAATGATCTAATCTAATAAAATTTAATAAGGATAATTATAGAGTCAAATCAAGTCAACAAGCATTTATTAAGTGCCTATCATAGGCCTTTGGGTAAAATCAATTGTATAAATAGAACAAGACAATGATCCCAATGAGAATTTGTTCTAAAAATCCTATTGAATGGTCAACAGGCTCTGCATGAAGACCTCCCATGAGAGGGGACCTATGATCTCAGTGCTAAATGTTGAAAAGTTGTCCCTTGAATCTGTTTCCCTATGACTTTCTCCCATGTATTCTACTTCTACCTTCTGGGGTACACAGCAGTATCTTTGCCAAGAAAACTACAAATGGGGTCACAGGGTCAGACACAACACAACAACAATAAAGTTCCTTCCAATTCCAGCATACTATGATAAGGTCTTCAATTTATAGATGAGGAAACTAATGCTCAGAGAGGTTATGTGAGCTTCCTGGGGCCACACAGTTAACATTAGAGTAGGGACTGGAAACTAGGTCTTCTGATAACTCCTAAGACCAGCACCCTTTCTACTATACCATACTGAGAAGGCTCTGGAGTTATTATCTATCATAACAGAACTTCTGAGAGGACCAAAATGAGCTAACAGAGACCAAGAATGTTTTATAATTATAAATGTGAGCTTATATTAATACTGGGGCATCATTTTGAAATATACAGTCACAACTTTCCACTGTTTCCATTTCCCCCTCATTTAACTATACCTCAAACACACATATCTTACTCCTCACTGTCCTGACTCATTCATTCCACAATTTCTACTGGTTTCTAAAATGCAGAAGGAAAATTCATTAATCTTTCCCCTTACGGACCCATGAGTGCCATCTAGTGCCAAAAGGGGACACCTACAAAAGATGGGGAAGGGGTTCTGTCTCCAGGGCAGCCTGTGGGAATGAATGAGCTGTGTTGGCTTCAGTGGGCTATTCCAAGAGAAGTTCTACTCTACAGTCACAGAAGATCACAGAAGGAAATGGATGCAAAGGAAATAAGATATCCAAAGGACCTTATGGCTGTCAAGGTGATCTAATGCTGGAATAAGGGAATGTCTCCACTCCTGCAGATCCTGAAGAAGGAATAGATAACTCTCAGTCTTGGATAGTTTGGAAAGCCATTGACTTGAAAGCAAAAGCATTAGGTAAAATGATTTCTTTTAATCCTTCCCAAAGCTAGAATTGTATTTACTACTTGAAAGGCAGTCTATAATGTCTGCATTTTTGCAAGAGGCAGAGGGGGACAACGTTCTCATATGAACATTGGTATACTATAGGAAATGCTCTCCAATATTGTTGATTCTCTTGATCCAGCAATGTCACTGATAGGTCTGTATCCCAAAGCGATCATAAAAGAGGGAAAAGGACCCACATATGCAGCTCTTTGTATAGTGGCAAGGAACTGGAAATTGAATGGATGCCCATCAATTGGGAAATGGCTAAGTTATAGTATATGAATGTTATGGAATATGATTGTTCTATAAATGATGAACAGGCTGATTTCAGAAAAGCCTGGAAAGATTTACATGAACCAGGAGAACACCGTACAAAGTAACAGCAAGATTGTGTGATGATCATCTATGATAGACTTCTCAACAATTCAATGATCCAAGGCAATTCTAATAAACTTTGGATGGAAAATGCCATCTGCATCCAGAGAGAGAACTATAGAGATCTAACGTGGATCAAAGCATACTATTTTCATCTTTTTTTTTTTGGTTTGGTTTTCTCTTGTGATTTTTCTTTTTTGTTCTGATTTTTCTTTCACAACATGACTAATATGAAAGTATATTTGAAATGATTATACATGGATAACCTACATCAGATTGCTTGCTGTCTTAGAGAGGAAGGAGAAAGAGAGAAAAAAATTGGAATTAAAAATCTTACAAAAACGAATATTGAAAAAACTAGTTCTACATGTAATTGGAAAAAGAAAATACTATTGAAATTTTAAAAAATACTGTTGATTCTCTGCTTTTCCCTGAAATTCATACTAGACAGTAAAAATTATAGTAAGTATTATGGAGCACTAACTTGGATTCAGAAAAATCTGAGTTCAAATCCTGCTTCAGACACTTAGTAGTTATAGGATCCTACGTAACTTCTTAACTTCTCTCAACCTCAGTTTCCATATCTATAAAAGTGTGAATAATCACAGCCTTTGTCTAACAGGGTTATTGTAAGAATCAAATGAGATTTTATATGTTTGTGTATATATGTGTGTGTATATACACACACACACACACACACACACACAGATATTTGAAGCACTCTCTTAGTGCTACAAATTATTATCTCCTGTGTTTGTGTTTGTATACTGTACATCTACTTCATTAAAAGCACTGGGAAGGTAAGAACCTGTCTTATACTAAACATCTTTGGTGCCCTTAGCACTAAATTTTGCACAGAGATAGTTCTTAATACATGTTTATTGAATTAATGACGTTGATTGAATATTACAAAATAAGTCCTCAATACACATGGGGATGGCAAAGTCTTACTCTGAACAGTGAGCTACCCCCAAAAGGAAAGGTTTCACAAGCAGGTTATCTGTATTCATAATCTGATCCATAAAATACTTCAAAAGCAAGGGCAATGATCTTGAATCTCCTCTCCCCTTCCCCAACACAAAGGCCAGGCTGTGATTGGAATGATGTATGTGCTTATAGTCCCTCACCCAACAAACAAAAGCGTGGGATGTGGGCTGCTATAACTATATTTCACTACAAAAGTGAAAGTTGGCGAAAACCAGAAATACCTTTCCTCTTCCACCATCCAAGAATTTTAAAAAGCACCTTGTATTTCACCTTTTCTTCTCTCTCAAGACTCAGAATTCTGTCCAATAATAATAATGAATGGACACTGTTGCAATTTTTGTCCTTGTTTGAGAATAATCCATGTCCTAATTCCTTTCTTTAACATTTAGATAAGAAAGGTGAGATTCTTTTTTATATTTTTTTCTTTCTATTCCTCTTTGTCCCCTCCTTCATATCAGAAAATTTAAAAATTTTGTTACCTGAGTGTGTGATAAATGTTTAAAAGCCATACAGTTGCAAAATGTGTACCAATTCTACTTTTATGTTTTCCAATTCCTTTTCCCCAACATCTATCTCTTTTCTCTCCATCCTTTCCCTACTCTTTGCTTTCAGAGACCCCTGATTTTTACTAAAAAAAAATGCAGCATTATCTATATTAAAACTCAGGCAACAAGTCCCATGGCCAAAGAGGAATGAGAAAATACATTGTGTCATCTTACTACTTTTTAAAAAATGGTCTTTTAATTTACTGCTTTGATAGTGTAAGATTGATATTATTAGTAATGAATGGAATGTTTATTTGGGAAAAATGTGTTGAATACAGAATTTAAAGTGGACATCATTTGTATCATTGTATTGCTAAGGTATAAATATAATGTGATTCTTTTTAAAGCAAGTTGTATGAAATGGTTTCCATATAGAATCTTTTTTTTTAATTCCTCTAAGTATATGGAAATGTTATTTTATTTTTTAAAATTTCCCAAAAAATATTGTCTAGAGATCCTTTAAAGCTCCTGAGCTATTAAAAGAATCAGAAGATGACCTTCAACATTTGGTGCTGATTTTCTAAGTCAGAAAAGGACGAGAGTCTGCATCCATGGATGGGATGGAGTATGGGGACTGGGTAGCAATATCCTGCCAATGAGATCATGGAGGCAGCAAAGCAAAAGCCAACGACATTTCCATAATCATGGACTAGAGTTGGTTTTCCCCATGGCTTTAAGTTCAATGCTCTCTTTGAGAGATACCACCAGTGACCTGAGAATATAAACATCCCAGGATAAGATGTTCCCTGATTTATAATACAGCTTCTCTCTATAAGCCCAACTCCCTAAACGTCCAGGAGTCTGAGATAAAATTGCTCACATTACAGACCTGAGATTTGGACTGTCATGATTACTTGGCTTCCATCCATGACTTCGAGGTCAGAGAGACCTTTCAGGAAGATAGGTGGGGATGAGTTGCTGGCAACCACAGATGTAGAGAAATCAATTTCTTTACTGCTCTTCTTTTCTGTAGGCAAGAGAACACAAGTCATTAGTTTGATGAATACTGATTAAAAACTAAAAAAAACAAAAAACAAAAAACCCCACAAACACAAACCATATATCAAACATAGTGCCACGGTTTCCCCTGGATACAAATTGAAAATGGGCCCTAGAGATCTTTAAGAAAAAGACATTATCTACTCTTATCTTTCTTGGATAATAGTATTTCTGTCTAGAAACTGAGAAATGTACAAAATGGGAAGTCATGGTCTATCTTTGGAGCCCAGACTCTTCTAGGAGTCTGGTTCCTCTGGAGAGCTTTAAGGGGAAGAATGCTGTCACTCAACATCTTCAGATGGTTCCAGGGTAGACAACTGTACTTTTGGTCACTATTACAACTTCTTAAATGACTCTCTGGCTGTGAGAGCCACCATTTTACTCTGCCTCAATAATTAATGAAGAAAAACAAACTCAATGTAATTGTTCCTCAAAAAATTGTATCTTTTAAACTGAAGCAAAATTTTATTTTCTTTCTCATTTTTTTCCTTTTTGATCTGATTTTTCTTCTGCAGCATATTTGTGGAAATATGTATAGAATAACTGCAGTGTTTAACATATATTGAATTACTTGTTGTCTAGGGGAGGAGGTGGATGGAAGGGAGGGAAAAATTTAGAACACAAGATTTTGTAAGGGTGAATGTTGAAAATTACCCCTGTATATATTTTAAAAATAAAAAAGCTTTAATTAAAAAAAAAGAAAAGAAAAAAATGAATTGGGAGTTCCAAATAATGAGTCATGTCTAAGGTACTCATTGATTAGCAAGGCCCATGCTTTGGGAAACAGCATGAATTTTCTTGAGTCACTAGATTATTCTTGAGTAGACTGTAGCAGTAGATGCATATAATTTACAACCAATAAATTGCTTCAGCAATGGAAGAGTTTGGGTAATTCCTTAATTTAAACAATGTAGTAGATATGGTATATCTTTTTTGAAACTAGGATTGAAATTGTAATAGAAATCTAAATAGCCCTGCATGAATCTAGAAAATGTAAAAAGAGCTTTATGCATAAAGGGAATAGTTGTTTTATTTCTTATAAAAAATAAACTGAAGCAAAGCAATTAATGAACACAGTGAAGTTCATACTTAGATATAGCAACACATAAACAATTTTCTTTATGTGCTAAAAGGACAGTCAGCACATACATCATTCTGAGCAAAGATAGGATTATTTTGTCAGGGACATTACCAGAAATATTAACAGAGAAACTAGGACTAGAACCCATAGCCTCTATCTAACCTATCATCCTATCTATCAAAAAAACTGTGAAACTTAAGCTATTTAAGCAGAGGTTTCCATAAATTACATGTTTGTTTTATTTTTTTTTAAATTTAATTTAATTTAATTTTTTGCTGAGGCAATTTGAGCAAAGTAACTTGCCCAGGGTCACACAGCTAGGACGTGTTAAGTGTCTGAGGCCACATTTGAACTCAGGTCCTCCTGACTTCAGGGCTGGTGCTCTATCCACTGAACCACCTAGTTACTCCCTTACATGTTGCTTTATAAAAAAATCAAGCCTGTACATTAAAGGCCAAGATTCAAATGTAAAAACTGAATTAAACTTCTGTGATTAGAATCTCATCCAACTATGCAAACGATAAAGATTTGATTCCTCCAGCTATTTTCCCTTGCCACCTAAAAAGAGACAGTTTCAGGGGATTTGATATATCAAGGATGGAGCAGAGGTTGGGATACCATTCCAGGTTATGTCCCTGGAATTCCAGTCCACTAAATAAAGCCTCCAGAGGTTGAAGGGGCTCCTCCCTTTTTCCAGTTTTCTGTCTTATTGTCCTAAGGGAAGGCCACTCTGATGAAGGAACCCTAATAACGTGGCTATGAAGGCTCACATATTGTAATTAATAAATCTAATTTCCTTGAATGACTGGGCCTGAGTGACTAGGGAAGCCAGCTGCCTCAGGAGATTTGTGGAATTTCCTGTCTAAGCTCGGACTGAAAATACTGTAAGGACAAAATGTTGTTGTTTTTTTTTTTTTTTTTTTTTTTTTGCCTCCCCAAAGCACTCTCTGTTCTCATTTCTCTATCTTATCCAGAGTCCCAGTTTTCAGGGATGTACCAGACATGTACCACAGCTCACATTTCTGGGTTTGGGGAGCTGTAAGGACTTCAGATTATCAGAAACTCTTATCCAGACTTCTCTTCCATAAAGTGGCCCTACGATCACTGCTCAGATACCAACCTCTGCTTTACGTTGCTTATGTGAGGACTACTGCTTTAAATGTCCATTTCAACCAGTGATGATAAAAACTATTGGCAAAATAGGCAGGTATCAGCTGGATATACATCCCTTCCCTTAGAAAGTTCTTTTGCCAGGATGTCATCTTAATTTGCTTTCTCCTAATCTAAGTTCACTATTTACCTAAGAGAAGCAAATATCTGCATGTGTTAATATCTCTATGTTGCTTGCATTAATAGCTAATTATTTCCCTGTCATCCTTCACTTTGTGGACCTTCCACAGCAAATATAAAATCTGTGAGTCACTATGGACTCAGGAAATGCAGGCTCATTTTAATACCAGCCTGGGTCAAACATTATCAAGGCAAAAAATGCTATTTCAAAAAAAAATCCCAAACAAATCCCCAAATCTCAAACCCATATGATGCCTTTCAGAACCAACCAGGATTTTTCACTGCTCTGTGTGACCATTGCAAATGCTTCCCCCCCCCCAAAAAAAAATAACCAAGAAGGAATTAAATCAGCCCATATCCTCATAGATTTAGGCAGAAGTCTTTTCTTTCAGGATTGTGTTGTATCCCTTCATAAATTTCCTTTGTCCTTCTTTGATTCCCATTTGCAGGATCATAGGATAAAATCTAGCTGGAAGGAGCCCTGAGACAATTTATCTCAACCCTCTTATTTCCTGATTAAGGACCTTAGGCTTAGAGAAGTTTGTCCAAGATCCATTAAGTAGGATTTGAACTCAGGCACTCTGACACTCCTGTGAGCTTTTCACTGTACCAGTAGAAATGCTCAAGAAATAACAGACGTTAACAATGATTTAATTAAAAAAAAAGTGGGAAGAAATATAAGAAGCATTATAGAACAAAGTGATTTATTACAAAGGAATCAAAATATGCTGTTTGCTGTTATTCATGTTTGAATCTTTGTGTGACCCCATTTGGGGTTTTCTTGGCAAAAAAAGATACTAGAATGGTTTGCCATTCCCTTCTCGATGTCATTTTACAGATGAGGATACTGAGGCAAACAGAGTTAAGTGGCCTGCTCCAGAGTCACACAGTAAGTGTCTAAGACCACATTTGAACTCAGGTCTTCCTGACTTCAAGCTCAGTGCTCTATCCACTGTACCACCTAGCTGTCCTCAATTAAAACACAATTGGGAAATAGTTAACAAAATAAAAATAAAGTAGAAGATAGATACCATTAATAGGTGGTCTCCTAAGTGGATATGTAGCCTGAAGGGATTCTTATATACAATTGGTTTAGTGGCACTACTTCTCTTTGATTTTTATACCACTGATGTATTACATATGGCTGGAGAAATAAAAGAACAGATTAAACTAAAGAACTGAATCTTACAGCACATATTTAATCTATATCAGATTGCTTACTCTCTTGGGGATGGGGGAGGTGAGGGAGGGAGGGAGAAAAATTTGGAACACAAAGTTATGCAAAAATGAATATTGAAAACTATCTTCATGTGTATTTGGAAAAATAAGATACTACTGAAAAAAATAAAAAAAAGAATTGAATCCTAGGTAACTCGGAGAATGGGGATACTATTAAAAGAAATCCATCAGAGGGAAAAGTTGTTTAAGGGCAGGAAAGTTGAGTTCACTTTTGGACAGAATAAGCACAAGCAAGACTTTATAATGGTGTGCACACTTCTTTCACCTTATATACATCAGCAACTCCTTTTAAATTTACAATCTTAGAAGGTTTTCTGAGAACACTAGGGGTTCCCTGACTTGCTTGTGTTCACACCACCTGACTAGAAAGGAATAAAAGGCATGACTTGGGCCCAGGTTTTCCTAGCTGCAAGGGTAGCTCACCATTCACTATACCATGTTGCTGTCTCTTAGTCACAAGAGATGAGGTCAGTTTGGAAAAGTCCAGAGGGAAGAATTTGCTCTCAGAGATTTGGGTTTGGATGCACAGATTCCACTATCTATATTAACTTTCCTGTGGGGTTATCACAGATTATCACAGAATCATAACATCAGACACCAGACCATTCAGCTCCTTTCAATTTAACCTCTTTCCCCTCAAGAGGATTATATGGAATAAAATACGATTAAATATTGGTTGCTATATTTGATTCTGCCAGTGGATTATTTAGGTTTAATTTGGCACATAGCAGGTATTTAATAGATATTTATCGATTGGTTGATTGGGAACAACTTCTTTTCCCCAGGTTGTTGACAGATGAGTTCATTCAAAAATGAAGGATTTGAGGATTAGGAATATTTCTCAGGTCCTCTATTTGGTATGGCCAACAAAGAATATACTCCTGATGAAATCAAAATTCTTAAACTCCTCACCTAGGAAGTTTCCCACAAGATGACAGCTATTTTCTTAAAGGAAGAAGGTGTGTTTCTGGCATGATTTCAACAGTGTAGGGAACTTCTAGTGAGGGATCTCCCTCTGCCAATGCTGATCAGCAACTCCTTTCCAATTTCATAATTTTATTTAGAGTTAGAGGGGCCTGAAACCTAGTCCTGGCTTTGCCATTAATTACCTATGTGCCTTGGGCCAAGCCATTCTATGGGCTCATCTTTCTGATCCAACATAAAAGAAGTTGCACTAGATGACTTCTTATGTCCTTTCCAGTTCAAACTCATTAGATTCTATCCCCAGCCCATAGCACAGTGTTTAGAACATAGTGGGTACTAAATAAATGTTTAGAGATTGATTGATTAACTTATGAATCTATGAATATCTGGCTTCTATGTGCCACAAATGCCTTAACTTAGAGAGAGAAGGCATGTGGAAAGGAGAGGGAGCTCAATGAGGGACTCAGGCAAGAAGAGCCCAGAGGGAACCATCAGAAGACCTTGAAACATTCATCCAGAGAGGGCAAAGTATAGTCCAGAAAAGCACAAATAGTTTGAACATTATTCTGGGGATGCAGGAAAAAGCTCAGAGCTGGGCCCAGACTGAGCCAGACTAAATATATATCTCAGATTTTTCCCACAACTGTGTGTCCTTCTGCTTTTGTAATGGTAGTGCTTCTGAGTTTTCTCTCCTAAGAAAGAAAGGGTCTTTCTTTTGGAAATCTGAGCATCCTTGATTTACAGGTCCAGGATGAAAAAGAAAAGATGATTGGTGTTCTGGAACTTGGTGCCCACAAAACAGAATCCTGTTTTTCCAAGAAAGAATTTTTGAAAAAACCTTTCTGTCCCTGTCTCTGTCTCTCTCAGTCTCTCTCTCTCTCTCTGTGTCTCTCTGCACATCTCTCTCTGTTTCTCTCTCTGTCTCTCTGTCTTTCACTCTGTCTGTCTCTCTGTCTCTGTCTGTCTGTTTGTTTGTCTGTTTCTCCATTCAGACAATGACTGAATACCTACTATGTTCGGAGCTCTGTACTGGGGAATGATAGAGAGAAAGTAGGAGATAACACTCATGCCCTGTGGTGGTTCCCAGTCTAATTGTCAAGCACTCATTGACAGTCTGTAATCAATTATATGAAACATAGATTATGTCTAATTAAAACTTTTCCCAGTCTAAACCCTAAGACACACATAGGAAACAGATCTAATAATATTTTCAAGGCAAGAGAGTAATAAGTACAAATAGCATCCATATGTGTTCAGGAGACATGGGATAAAAATCAGAATGAGATCAAGTTAAAGAAGCAAAACTTCCTAGAGGAAATCAGTAATCTCACTCACTCTCATAGCATCAACTATGAGTTTGAAACACACAACTCCCAGTCTGGACATAATTCCAGCTCTGAACTCTTTCTAAGCCTCCATTTCAAGATGTCTTAAAAAATAAACCCACTTAGATGTCCCACCAACACTTCAAACTGAGCATGTTCAAAATCACTCTTGTTTTACCCTTAACCTTCTTTTTTGACCTCCTGATTCTATATCATTGGCCCAAGTGTTCAATTAATGAGCCATGTCCAAAATTGGTATGGAACATGCCAAAAATCTTTAATTTTTCTTTCAATCTCATTTTTAATATAAATCAGTTAAGAAACCTGCCAATTCTCCTTTTGCAATTGCTCCTGAGTCTATCCCATTCTCTCTATACCTACTGCTGCCACCTAAGTATCTCACTTTCACTCAGTCAGGGATTTCTAGCAAACTTGTTAAGTGGTCACATCTAAGCCTAGCTAGTTGTCAACAACTCCAAAGGGCAAGAAATACACCAAGCAATCAATCAACATATACTTATTATATACGCTTACTACATGTTGAGCATTAAATAAAATAAAACAACAATAAAAAGTAGAGGAATGGAAAAGAATTCATTACAAAAGTAGCCTTGCAGAAAAACTGGCAGAGAGGTTAAAAAAAATCCAGTAAATCAAAAAAGTTTCCACAAAAAGAATATATATCACAGGGTAAAAATGAGATGAAAACTCCAGAAGAGAAGAATGATATTTTGATTACAATTAGAAATGAGAAGAGAATAACATCAAGTCAACTCATGTCAAAAAGATCTCTCAGTTCCTGCTCCTGTATAATTATGAAGCACTAAGACACCAAAGAAGGGAGAATCAGACCTTTCCTTCAAGTATCTCACATTTTAATGGGGGAAACACTATGTAAGCAACTAACTACATGTCTAGAATAAGTTGAATAATCTCAGAGATTGGAAAACCTCAATGAGGACTTAAAGGAGGAAAATTAAAGGTTCTTGAAGAAAAATTTAAAGACCCAAGAATAGTCTAAAACACACTGGAAATGTAAAGCATTGTAGTAATTGGAAAATAGTAAAGCACTTTTCAATCTGATCAAAAACAAATTCTGGCAAAAAGAGATTAAATATAGAAAGGTCTCACTTATATCAGAGTCATTGTAATGCTTTTTGTGGTAGTGAAGAACTGGAAACATGAGAAGTGCGTGTGAGTTGAGAAAAGGCTAGATAAAGGGTGGTACAGTTATATACTGAAATATAACTTTACCTTCAAAAACTATCAGCATAAAGAATTATGAGAAGAATGAGCAGAATTAAATAAACTGATGCAGAGTGAAATCATCAGAATTAAGAAAACAATGTACACATTCTTCCCTTGAGCCATCCTAGGTAATCATTTAAAATGGTGAGGTATTCTCTTGATCCAGAGAACCCCACAAAATCATGCAAGTCAAGGGGCTCAAACCTCTGGCTTCACTTCAAGAATACCCGGGAAACAGCCCAAGCTATCAAAGGCATGCATATCCGAAAAGCTACCAAATATTTGAAAGATGTCACATTGAAAAAACAATGTGTTCCTTTCCGCTGACATAATGGTGGAGTTGGCAGGTGTGCTCAGGCTAAGCAATGGGGCTGGACACAGGGTCGGTGGCCCAAAAAGAGTGCTGAGTTCTTACTTCATATACTTAAAAATGAAGAGAGTAATGCAGAACTGAAGGGTTTGGATGTGGATTCTCTTGTCATTGAGCATATTCAGGTTAACAAGGCCCCCAAAATGCGACGGGTGTACTTACAGGGCTCATGGTCGAATCAACCCATACATGAGTTCTCCTTGCCACATTGAGATGATACTTACTGAAAAGGAACAAATTGTTCCTAAACTAGAAGAGGAAGTTGCTCAAAATAAAAAGATATCCCAAAAGAAATAGAAGAAGCAAAAGCTTATGGCACGGGAGTAAATATGACAGTGCAAATAAAAGTGAAATGAAATATTACATTAAAAAAAAAAAA
>JAJPUD010000354.1:418095-488837 GCA_023553655.1 Myrmecobius fasciatus
CCCCCCCCCCCCCCCAAAAAAAAAGAAGAAAAAAGAAAAAGAAATCCCAGGCTGCGTATCATTAGTAGCCAATCTTGGCCCCAGAGAAGAGATGAAAAAAAAAAAAAAAAATTGGTATCTCCTTCCTTCATTTGAAAAGATAAAGAATTAGTAATATGGAACACAACATATGCTGTCAAACATATCAGACTTGGTTGATATAATGTTATTTTGCTAAATTTTTTTAAATTTTTATTAGAAAGAATGGTTTACTGGCTAAAAGAGTGGGGGTATATTCAGAAATTATAGTGCCTTAGGAAAAAAAAGTTATCAGTATGATTTTTTTTAAAAAAAGGAAAACAGCTGAATTTTCAACACAGAAATATAGAAATAAAAAAGGAATATAAGAAAAAATTGAAAAATAAAACAAGAACATTTAATGTCTCTAAAAACAAAATTATTTTGAAGACAAAACTGAAAAAAATTAACGAAAACAATTAAACCCTAAAATCATACAAGAATATTGCCTAGATATATTGAAAGAGTGAAAAATGCAATCGATTGTATAAAATACCATCAAAGAGGAATAACAAGTTTAATTCACTGACAGATGCAATAACCAGATTCCAGAGCTTCAGTATTAATTACATATCAAAGGGGAAAAAAAATCCCTAAATTGAGCAAGGACTAATAAGCATGGTACAACAGAAAAGATCATTGGATTTTGAGCTGAAGGACCTGAGTTCAAACTCTGCCTCAGATACTTATTAGTGGTATGTTCCTGGGCAGTTATTTGATTTCTCAGAGACATTCTTCAGTAAAATGGAGCAGTTGTACTCAAAAGTTCTCAGACCACTTAGAGTTGTATAGCTAAGAGTTAAGAACTATAAGAAGTAGGGGAAAGTGAACTCATCATAATAATTCGTGAAAAGAAATGGATATAAGGATTAGAATTGTTCCAGTTGGTGAAACCAGAGGAAAATAGGGCAAGTGATATGCAAATTCATCAAACAAAAGATATTTAAATTAAGTCCAGGTTGTCTGATAAAGAACAAATGATAAATCAGTGTTTATTTGCTCAATAAAAGAGACAAAGTCTTTTAAAAGTTCCATTTAGATTGAGAGTCATAGGCCAAAGAGAAAAATGATTAAAGAGACACCAGACAGATTTATCCTGAGAGAGAAGAAACAGGAATGAGAAAAAGCATATTAATACTTCTCACCACAGATAAAAATGGTGAGGAGATAGTTAAAATCCTAAATTATATCTTTCTCTGGATTTCTAAAGGAAATTATTAAAATAATAATAATCATAATAGTAAAAGTAAAATCCAGAAATCTTCATTTGAGTTAGATAGAGAGGGTATGATAGAGAGGGTATGTGTTTTTTGAATGTAATAGCAAATGAAGGTGGAGCATAGTTTCAAACAAAAAAAGTTCAAGGAGCCTAGTGATAATTTTTTTTTTTTAAAGTAATAAAGCATTCAGACAGAAGGAAAAGCAAACCTGACTATTTTACCTTGAATGTTAGTGGACTTGCCTATAAAACAGAATAAAATTGCAGAATGAATTAAAAAATGGAATCTAACAGAACAACAGAAACAGAAACAGAAAGATACTTAACCAGGAAAACACACAAAGAGTTAAAATCCTGGGCTGTAAAAAAAGGAATTATACTTTAGGTGAATCCACCCCTCTGGACATGGGATGGATGGTTCACTAAATCCTTTGTGGAATTTAAGACTTTAGAGGTCATCTATATTCATAATCTCATTTTACAAATGAAGAAACTTGGATAAAATAACACTCAAGATCACAAAGGCAGCAAATGCCAGATCAAAGAATCAACTCTTGCTCCTAGGACTCCAATTTGAGCGCTCTTTTTTTCTCTCTTGCATCACTCATATTCAGAGAAAGGGATCTAGAATATTTTAAGTTGACTCTTGACAAGTTATTGATGTCCTTTAAGAATCCCCTTTTGCTAATAGGCAGGTTTCCATATATAATCACAATCCCAAATAATGGTCCTTAAATAATTTCCACCTACAGAAAAAAGCACCCAACTTCTAATACTTATGCTTCAATCCCATTTATCCTAAATTCCAAGAGGTATGAATGTCTTCAACAGGGTCCATCTTTTCACCACATTTGCATGATTTCTCCTTTATCCCAAGACATACTGAAGTGCAACAGAGGCAAAATACTGGCTTGAGAGAACCCCAAAACACCATCAAAGAGGAATCCCAAGTTTAACTCACGCAGAAGTGCAGTAACCAAGCCCCAGAGTTTCTGCATTAAAAGTCCTTTATATATCCAAGAAAAACAGTCTAAATTGAGTAGTACTACTCATCAGTACATGGTACAACAGGTTAGAAACTTCAAAATAGACCTCTTCATCCTTCATTCCACCCAACGAAGCAAAAGTCAGATACAATAAGTTGCTTGCATGTCTGCTCTAAACTGTAACATACACCGTCAGGACATCACATGTCTCCCTCTTTCTTTCTCATGACAGTGATACAGAAGTAGGCATTGTTCTCATTTCTCCCAGATATTCCCATCATCCTGACCTTGAATGTATTAGTTTCTCTCTTTGCTCCTGGCTCCAGATCTGCACATCTCTATATCTTAGTTACCCACAAGGCCCCTCAGTTACAATTTTCTGGGCTATTAATTCATTTGGCCTTATGATATTTTATAGACTCCTCTAATTTGTTTCTTTTCTACATCAGTAGAGATGTAGGAGAATCACCAAGAAGTCATGTAATATTTTCAAGGGCCAAAACTTACTGTGAAGAGGGGGAGAGGGATAACCTGTGGACTATGCCCTGCCAGATTTTATAAAAGCACACTGAGTTAGCACATTGTTGCTGAGTTCAATCTTTTTTAAAACTGTGGATCGAGTTTTGTCCCAATATTTCTATCTTATACAGTGCACCTACACACTCTTAAGCAAGAGCTTCCTGACTTGGAAGCAACATGGTAGGTAGTTTGCTAATCACAGAGTCAGGAAGAACTGGGATCAAATCCTCTACAAGATGGTTCACCACAGGCGAGTCATTTAACCTCTTTGTGCCTCCATTTCTTCATCTACTTAATGGGAATAATGATATTTGTGATGTCTATTTCTTAGAGTTGGAGGTTCCGATCAGATAATACACACAGAAAACAGAGGCTTTAGTCAAATGTAAGTTTCTTCAGAGTAGATGCTATTACATTTCTTGTCTTCATACTCTCAGCACAAAGCCTGGCCCCTAATGAGTATAGATAGAATACATGCTACTTGAATGTAAAGGAATGTATTTTTCCAATTAGGTTTCTTTTCCTCCCAGACAAGAACAGGGAGAGTACTATCTGGCTCCAATCTTGGGTCCCTGCAGATTGCGTAGCTTTACAGAGTTGAAGCTGAGCCAGCCACTAACATGATGGCTTTCCTTCCCAGATGAAGGAACTGCCTGAAAGGCAGAAGAGAAGTAAACTTTTAGCTGGCACCATCCCAGAATTAACCCACACCGATGATAATACTGCTCAGAGAGTAATATGAAATACAGTCCATACAGACTCTGCCACCTAAGGCAGAGGAAAAAAAATTACTTCCTACCAATGTCTCCAAACCGACCCTCTCTTCTCTTTGTCTCCTAAGCCTCTAACTATTTTCCCATTTGTATCTCATACAACACATCATGTACCATGACCTATCAAATCCCCTAAGAGTACAAATGGTACCTACAAGTAATTTGAGCATTCATAGAGATTCTAATCACAAAATGCAAACATGCAACTGAGAGGCATTAGCTGGAAAATTAAAAGAATCAAAGCCAATTAAAAAGAGAAAAGAAAACGACCTTCCTCTTGTCATTCAGGAGTCTTCAATGTGGGTCTCTGAAAAACAGTTTTCAAATTCTAGAAATCTTCATTCGCCAGAGCATCCATCAACTTCATTCTAATAGGGTGCTGACATTGACCTCAGTCCCTACAGAATATGTAACTGTCTACATTCTTTTATATACAGTTATATGATCTTACTGCTCTTCTGCTCAAATGTCTTCCATGGCTCTCTATTGTCTACTGAATAAAGTTCAGATTCCTTAGTCTAGTTTACAAGGCGCTTTATTATCAGCTACAAATCGACTACTCTAGCCCGACCAAATGTTTGTGATTTCTCCTTCATAGAGTTGTGAGGTTCCAATCAGATAATGTACACAGAAAGCTGAGGCTTTAGTCAATGTAAGTTTCTTCAGGGTGGGAGCTATTTCACTTCCTCTTTGTACCTTAAAACAATGTGTGGAATGTAATGAGCTAGGCTATTTGTCTGCCCGCTATACCTCCATGATTTTATTCATAGAGGTAGGGACTGGAACAATGATTTCATTGGGATAAGGAACTTCTAGGTGAGGAAAGTCATTATCAATGCAGACTAGCATCTTGCCTGCAAGTGATGGTCTTAGAGATTTGCCTAGAGAAAAGTTTCTTAAACTGGCCATAACCCCATATGGGGTATGTCATGTAACTGAATGCAGGACTTGTGAAAAATTTGGCAATAGTAAAAGATATCAAATATTCCACCAAAATTTAATTTTTTATGTAAAAATAAACAAGCACATCCATCTCAATTTTTGTTTTTGTCTTTACTAAGTGATAAAATTATAAGTATTCCAAAGAATTGTTTTAAAATGAATTTTTTAAAATGAATTAAAATGTTTAATTTATATATCTATTTTATATACCTACCTATCTAGTGTCACACAAAAATTTCTCTGGTGAAAAGGGGTTGTGAGTGGAAAAACTTTAAGAAACTGTGGACTAGAGTAATGAGAGATTAAGTGATTGCTTAGGATCACACAGCAGTATGTGTCAGAGGTGGAATTTATAACTACTTCTTTCTGGTTTCAGAATAACTCTTCACTCACTATGCCATACTGATGCTCTCATTATTTTGTCCATGTTTTTTCTTATATCTGCAATGTTCTTTAGTCCCCATATTTATGAATTAAAATAATCCTACACAAACCCAACTCCAATGAGTTCTACTCTTTTTAATAATAGATTTTTATTTTCAAAATATATGCAAAAATAGTTTTCAACATAGACTCTTGCAAAACATTATATTCCAAATTTTTCTCCCTCCCTTCCTCCATTCCCTCCTCTAGACAGCAGGTAATCCAATATATGTTAAACATGAACAATCAATGAGTTCTATTCTGAAATTTTCCTTGGGATTACAACCCCCAAGGACAAATGTTCTTTTCTTAGATCTAGCATGTCATTTGGGGGACTCTCTTCAGGAGTTAAGTTCTGTATTATAGACTATTTTACATTGAGCTGTAAATTTCACATACCACTTTCATCATAACAACCCTACGAGGTAGGTAGTTCAAGTGATATCATCATCATTTTACAGATGAGAAAATTAAGGGTCAGAGAAGTTGTGTGGTTTCCCCAAAGTCACACAATTAGTAAGTGTCAGAACCCTGCCTCTTGTGTTTCCCTTCAGTTTTTATTACAAAGAATTAAGACTCAGTAAGTTTGAAGTTTTAGGAGGGGAAAAAAAGCCCTATAAAAATTTCAAAAGAATTTTCAGTGGGTAATCTGCTGTCTAATCATGACCCATTCCCAATGGCTCCTCTGCTCGGGAGTTTTTGTCTTGGCACTAGGAGAGGGAATTAGAGAGAAGAGTGGAAGGAGAATGTATAAAAAGGGGAAAGAAGGAGGGGAGGAGAGGGAAAGGAGAAAAATAGGGCAGAGGGGAATGCAGGACACAGAATATGCATATGTAGGCACATTCTTGAATTTTCTTTCTATCCCTTCTGATCCAGTTTCTTATTCTCTGGCTATTTGTCCAGTATTCTGAACCACCAGAAATTACTCAAAGAAATTCTCAGTCAATTTAGATCTGACAGAAAACTTGCTATTATGGCTAGGAAAAGATCATTTTTACAACAAACTGGTATCAGATTTTAAAAAATGGCCCTACTTTGCTATGTTTTCCAAATTATGAGACAGTGACCACTAATATTTCCTCCTGCTGCCCCATCGGCTCCCAGTACTCATGCCTTTCGTTTGTTTTTTTTTTTTGTTTTTTGTTTGTTTGTTTGTTTGTTTGTTTATCTGCCTTTAGTTACTTTTTTTTGTTCATAATCCTAATTTTCTTCTTTTCCCCCAATTTAGAGCTCCCCAAACTGGAGTCCATATTATCCTTTGTTGATATTTGCTTTTACTTGAAAGACATGGCTTTGTAAGACATTCCCCTCTTCTTCCAGAAATTGCTTTTCCTTATCCTGGGTACTAATTAGGACTATTTATTAGATCAAGTATCTAATCCCAGATCTTAATATTTATTTGAGCATTGGACCCTTCAGGCAGTGTAGGGAAGACTACAGACTTCTTTTCAGAAAAAGATTTCAAATGCATAAAATAATAAACATTGGATTACAAAGAACATTAATTTTTAAAAATAATTCAGACTCTCCCCAGTTAAAAATTACTAAGTTAAATTGGAAATTACTTAAGGACAGAGACATATCTTGTCTAGTTTTTTTCCTTTCTCTCTCCTCCAGGGCCCCCAAAAATGCATTGCACAGAGTAATAAACAATAACTCTTATTTTAAAAGTATTTTCACAAGTCAGCAGATATTTATTAAGCACTTACATGGCATTGTGCTAATGCTGAGGTAGAAAGAAAAGTGAAAGAAAGAAAGGCAAGAGACAGTCCCTATTCTCAAGGCTCTCAATCTAAAAGGGGAGACAATATGCTAACAATTATGTACAAACAAGCTAATTTGGAGCTAATAAACAGAGGAAAGGCACTGGCATTAAGGGGATTCAGGAGAGGCTTTCTGTAGCAGGTGGGACTTTAGCTGAGACTTGACAGATGCCAGGGTGACCAGGAGGAGGCAAGGAGAAAGTTCCACGTTGGAACAGATATGGGGTTTATAAAGTGCTTTAAGGTTTATAAAACACTTAATGAATTTGTAAAGTAGATAAATATTTGTTGAATGTCACTGAGAGGAATATTTAAAGAAAAATAAACACCTTGGTAAAGGGTGAGACATAGATTTTCGGCAATGGCCAACATATGAATTTGCTTTGCTTCACTGCATTTGTCGGTTACAAGGAAAGGCTTTTATTTTTGAGAAGAGGGGCAAGAAAACTGATGGATAGCTATAGTGACTTAAAAAAAGAACATCAACAATCAAGGAAAACACATTTAAAAATACAGAAGGAAATAAAAGGAAGTTCCAAAGGAAATAGATAAGCAGAGCACTTTTGTTATTATCATGCTAAATTTCATATGTACAACTACAAAATGAACACTCATGGTTTTGTATGGAGAACTCATTTTCTGCTCTAAGGATGTTGAAATATATATTGATATGTTAAGTCCATAATAAAAAAAGAAAAATTATCTAGATACCCTTTTCATTAATGCCTGATAATTATCTAACTCAATGCTTTCATTCTCTAGGATTTTTAAAATGATAAATTTTTTCAATTAACAAGTATTTTCTCCCCCTTCTAACTCCAATTCTTGACCCAAATTGGAAAAAAAAAGAAAAAGAAAATCCTTGTAACAAATATGAGGTCAAACAAATCAAATTAGCACATTGGTCATGTCCAGAAATGTATGTGTCATGTTGCATATTTAGTCCATAGCCTCTCTTGCCAGGCAGAAGTTATTTTTCTAGGATTTTAAGAGGAAAACTTTATCTTCCATTTTTCACTGGTAATAGGTCAGGTCTCAGAATTCAGCATCCCTGAGATCTTATACTTGTGTCTGGCTATTTGTGATCAGAGGTTCTGTCTCTTATCTGCTGCTGCTAATTTCCCCAGAGGATGATCCCTCCCTTCGATTCCATTTAATCCAATTCAACAAAAACTTATTAATAACTACTTATTAAGTGTAATTCCTGCTTTCAAAAACTTTGTAGTCAGTCGTCCTTGGGGTGGGGAAAGATGAAATATACATAGATAAGTATAATATGAGGTAGAATGATATGGATGTGGGAGAGATTTCAGAGAAAGTGTCTTGGGAATATTTGAGAAGAGAGCTCCTTGAAGTCAGTTGGAAGAATCAGAGAAGACTTCATGGAGGAGGTAGCACCTGAATTCATTTTTGAAGGAACATAAGGAATATCAGGCAGGCAGCTAGGTAGGTAGAGTGCTCAGGCTTGGAATCAGGAAGAAATGAGTTCAAATCCTGCTTTAGACATTTACTAGCTGTAGGAACCTAGGCAAGTCATTTAACCCTATTTGCCTCAGTTCCTCATTTGTAAAATGAACTGGAAAAGGAAATGGCAAATTCCCATGGTATCTTTGCCAAGAAAATCCCAAATCAGATTCTGAAGAGTCTGGGATTGTTGGAATAACTAGAAGGACTGAAGAACAAAAGAAATTAAGTTGATAGAACAGCCATGTTTATACATGAAAGAAGTGATGTATTTGAGAGGTATTGTAGGATCAAGATGATTAAACAAATAATTTACTGAATGTGGGGGTTGAGAATACAAAGAAAAGAGTTTAAGCCTGGCAAACTGGAAAGATAATGATACTTCTAAGAAAAATAAGTAAGGTAGAAGGAGGGGCAAGGGATCAGATTGGTACATGTTAAATTTGAGAAGGTGACTGCAAACCATTTGAGTTGGAGCTAAGAGGGATATTGCAATTGAATATTCACTACTTATACCTGCAAAGTGATCACAGAAGAGAGAAGAAGAGATCATCAAGAAGAGATCAAAAGGAGAAAGGGCTTAGGATAGATTTTGGGGAATGCCTCCTTTCTTCTCCAAACACCACCATCCTTATCCACAATCTAGGTGGGAAAAATTATTATAACATACATATTACATCTGATTTTCTATTATATGAATCAGTAAAAAAAAGCATTTATCAAGTGCATTTCAAGTGTTAAGTTCTAGAGGAAAAGAAACAGAGAAGGAGCAGGAGGGAGAAAGGGAAAGAGAAAGAGAAAGAAAGAAAAGAAGAAGAAGAAGAAGAGAAGGAGGAGGAGGAGGAGGAGAGTGTTGGGGATCAGAAAGACAGAGTCAGAGGTCAGAGAAAGGGAGGGAGAGAGTGAGTCCTGGAGCTGGAAGGGCCTCAGAGGCCACCTGGTCCAACCTCTTTCTAGAAGTGTGATGTCATGATACTCGAAAGCAGAACCCATCCTCACCTGCTCCTTGCCCAGGATTTACCCACTTGGATTAAGGATTCATGTGGGAAAGACGCATACTGCATCCCCCTTTGCCCATACAGGATGCCCCACCTGTTATCGCTGTGCTCCTGATAGAAAGAGCACTGGTTCTAGACTCAGATGACACTGATACTTGCTATCAGTGTGACCTTGGCCAAGTTATCTAATATATTCCTCATTTGTAAAAAAAAGTAGGAATGAAAAGAGAGGATTGGACTAGTTGGCTTCTGAGGTACCTCAAGGTCTGTATCTATGACCCTAGTGTCTATGGCGTGGCTCATCATGCATGGGAATGACTTGGCCATAATAACACAGGAAATCAATAATAGTAGTTTTATGTGTCCTCTTCCATCCCAAAACTGACAGAGACCAGAGTGCCAGAGAAAATGGGCACAGAGAGTTAAGGTCACAAAGTTTTCAGACCTCCTACAAACAATTTAAAAGGTTGTACTCTTAAAATTCCCCTCCTGCATCACTGCCTTGTCATGGTGGATCTCAGTGAAACTATAAGCTATGCCATGAAGGATCCCAGTGGAGAGTTCTGACAAAAAGGTGATTCTCTGGGGAAGGAAAGAGTAACCTCAGTATCTTTGCCATGACAGTGCTAAAATGCTCAAAGATATGATACAGGAAGAGTCCCTCTCATCATAAAGTGTCCAGGTCATGGTGCATTATGGTCCGCAGCTGAACATGGCTGAAAACTGAACAATAATAATTCTTAAAATTGGATTTGTCCTAGTGGCCAGATATCTAACAATACTCTATGGAGAAGCCATACAGTACAAGTAGAAACGGAAGGCTGCAATCAGTATCAGTGGAAGACTAGCCAAGCTTGTAACAGCATAGCACCACAAAGTTATCATTCCACAAGAGGGAAAGAGAGGAAGGGAAGGAGGTCTCTCGTAACTGGGAAGAGCAATCTTACTTTCATAACTTGAGTCTTTCCTTGACAACAGCTCTGGTTACATGGACACAGTGAATTGTACTTTCTTACTCTAATTCTTCCTAATCATCCTCATTCTCTACTAAAATTTCCTGGTAGGAAACCTGCTTATTATTTCCTGTTCAAAAATACCTTGTTCTACAGCAGGAACTTCAACAAACAAGGGAGAAGAAATGAGTCCATTTATTTTCAGCTAGTTGATGATGCCTTCCTCTTGGGCATGGGTTATCCTGCTTAACTGTGTACAATAATAACTTGCCAACAAGATTAGTTGTTTCCAAACTTCTGTTACCGAAAGGAACCTTCTTTCAAACAACATTTGAATATAGTGAACACAGGACAAAGTGTTTGTCCTTCCCTGACTACAAGCTGAGACTCAGAGAATACCTGCCACCTTTTCTTTCTCCAAAGTTTCAAAGGGGCTATGTTTTCATGAAAAGAGAGCTCTTTTCCATCATCTGAAAGACAGCCCTGCCCTCTCCTGTTTGCAGAGGCACTTATCCAAGCTGCGAATACCCTTAGAAGCATTTGAATTCTCTTCCAATAAAGTCTGTCTCAACTAAATAAAACCTATTTGAAGTGTCAGCAAAAATTGCTTCTGTGAAGCAAGAAAAAAGCCTTCCTTTTCACCTTACTCATTTTGGAAAAGCCTCCATGATTCTTCTTCTCCATTCCAAATTTCTCCAGAACTTCATAAAAACAAGCAAGCAAAATATGATTATGGATTTTAGCAAAGATAGAATGAGGAGGAAATGCATATGTCTACTGCCAAGATAAATACTGCATGAGGCAGTACAATAGGGTGACTGACTCTGAAATCAAATCCCACTTCTAATATGTGCTATCTATAAGAACTTATGTAAGTTCCTTAAACTAAAGCCTTAGTTGACTTCATTTATAAAATGAAGGGACCGGACTAGATGCATTCGAAAGTGTCTTCTACCTCTATATCTATGTTCTGTGACATTTAAATACTGTTTTTAAGACGTTATTTTTAATTTATGGAATTATTTTTATATTTTATTTTTAATTTATGGAATAAAACATTTTATAACATAGTGAAATAAAAAGGATGATTGCACATGAAAATGCAGATCTACTATGCACATCTTGTCATTCCCTTTAAATATACAACAAAATTATCATGTAAATTTTTTTCCTTTTCTTTCCTCTTCTCTCAACTCCTCCCCCATCCTAGATATGACCACCATTAAATACAAATAGGGTATATAAGTTTGCAAAGCCTTTTTATGTGTGTTCTCTCATTTGAGCCAAAAAATAATGCTGTAAGGTAAGATGCTTTTTATTTTTTTCTGGTCTGGATCTGTGATTTCATCAGAGGGGATAACTCTGGTGTAAAAAATCCCTATATCAATGCAATTTGGCCACCACCCTGTAATTTCTGGTCTTGGAGAATGACCTTGGGCATTGATTAGTCAGATGACTTTCCTGGGGTCCCATAGCTAGTATATGTCAGAGGCAGCACTTGAAGCTAGGGCTTTATGATCCCAAGGCTTACTTGCCTCTCTGACCTGGAGAAAAGATCTCTAGTCAGTACAGGTTGCCTTGACATTCTGGTTTTTAGAAAAAAATAAAAAACTGCAATCTATTTGTTGACTACAAGTAATAACTGCTGCATATGGGGGCAAGATTTCAAACTGCTCAGAACTCTCTGTAGTACCTAGTCCTACAGTAATTTGGAACATTTTGACTGAAGTCCTTTTTTTCTCTCCTACTTTTTCTTGTAGCAAGTCATCCATTCTAAATCATTCCACTGACATTTTTGCAATTATCCCTCACATAAATGGCCATGGTGGCAGAATATCTGAAGGCTTCACTAAGGAGTCTGAGAGAGAATTCTCTTGAAATTCATTCTTCTATTCATCTGTTCTTTATTCTGATTCCTTCAACTCTCTTACCCTATAAAAATATCACAGGATAGAGCTTGAAGTATTTGGGCAGAAGACACAGAGAAACAGTCACAATCTCTGTCTCAGTTCAGGTTGAAAATGTTGATGGACATATTTTTTATAGGAAGCAACATGGAGAGGTAGATAAAGCACTGGGTCTAGAGTCAGGTAGACCTGAGTTCAAATTTTGCCCCTGGAGCCTTACTAGCTGTGTGACCCCAGCCAACACTTAACCTCCATCTATATCGTCCTCATCTGTAAAATGTTGATATGATAACAGCACCTACTTCCCAATGGGTGTAGTGAGAATCAAATGAGGTTAAGAAGTGCCTTGTAAATTCTAAAACATATAAATACTACCTATTATCTGTAAAAAATTATTTTTAACACTCATTTTTAAAATTTTGAGTTTCAAATTCGTTCTTTCCCCTCCACACCACTCTCACTGAGAAAGCAAACAATTTAATATAGGTTATACATGTGTAGTCATGCAAACCATGTTTTCATGTTAGTGCTAGCTATCATCATCATCATCATCATCACCACCACCACCACCATCATCATCCTTCTACTGTATGGATATGAGCTTAGAATTTGGCTTGAGCTACCTCTCCCTTTCAGAAACGTAGAGGAATGGGGGAGGGAGTTGTAAATGAATAGACAATGGTGGCAGGAACTCTAGGTAGGATTAAAAGAACAAAGTGGGAAGAATGTTGATATAAGGAGGAAACGGAATTTCTCAGCCTATTAAAAAAGCTTCCTCCACCAGGTTCTATTCCAATGCAACCTGAAATTTTTTAAGACTATGTCAAGGGAGGGCAGCTAGATGGTTGATAGAGCACCAGCCCTGAAGTCAGGAGACCTGAGTTCAAATCTGGTCTCAGACACTTAACATTCCCTAGCTGTGTGACCCTGAGCAAGTCACTTAACCCCAATTGCCTCAGCAAAAAAGAAAAAATAAGACTACATCAGGGGAGTAAATGCTCTGGCAGTTTCTAAGATGCTGAATAGTGCTTGTGAACAGCCCGGAACATCTTTCCAAGGACCAGGCTAGCTAAGGAGTGGCTAGACATCACCAGTAGATTGGTCACCACATGATGAATTTTGGGGTCATGGCAATTCACAAAATAAAGGAAAAATATAAAATGTGACATGATCTTGTGTGACTCTTCTATTTCTATAGTGACAAAGATGGGGGTATAGAAAAGGGTGAAGAGGGGACTAAGAATCATAGTTTCTTATTATCTGTCTGTAAACCTTAATCCTTATCTAATTCCCAGATGGTTGGCATAATACTAAAAACCTGATGCCCAAGGAGCTTTTGGGGCACATAGATAGATTCCAAGGAATCAGTGAATTTGAATGGGAAAAATTATATATTTATTTTTCTTAAGTTCTTGTTTTCTTTGTCCTATGAATTACATTTTATGTATTTGAAAACATTATTCTGAGAAGAGATCCATGACATACAAAAAGCTAAAAACACATATATTTGAAAAATCATATCAATACTGATGTTCCTTACTATAAATGATAAAGAAGTTATAAAGAAATAAATAACAGAAAACAGATATAGTCCAGTCATAAAGTGAGACAGAAGGAGAAATTAAACTCCCATGTGAAAGTCAAGAGTCCAAAAGAAGGCCTCCAACACGTCGGGTAGATCTACTTCATAGGATTTTAAAGAGGTTATCAACAAAAGTTACATAAGAAAGCATTGATGGACTGCTATTTACTGGAAAGAATACGAACCTGCATTCAAATATAAAAGGACTTAGTGGATGTGATATAGAGGGCTGACTCCCAAAGAAAATCAAGTGATCATATTTCTGATCGTTTGCCTGTACTGTTTGTACTTTTCTCAGTGTAGAGAATAGCAGTGCCCTGATTCCTTGGAAACTTCCCAAGATCCTAACATCTCTGTTTAATGCCCTTCATGCCTGAGCATTAAAAAAGAGGAGAGAAACAATTTTCTAATTTTGATCCTTTGCCTCAGTGATGTCTTGAATTCATCATTTTTAAAGTCAGTTGAACATAATGTGGACCGTTAATCAGCATGAGAGTAGACTGTATGTGAACTACCACTTTTGTTTTAAACCTAAAGGTTTATTTAACTGATGACTATCATCCTTGAGAGTGGAAATTTTATCAAGCCAGGCAAAATGATAATTTGTGCTTTGTGTTGATTCTTTGCTTTCAGAACTAATACTTTTGGGTTTTATTACAAATAAAATATAACTGTTAAGAGTTACTAATAAAAAGGGTTTCAAATGATAATTAGAGAACATTCAGCATATATTAAAAATATGCTGAGTATTTCTCTGTAAGATATTAATGGGGGGGAGCAGTCAGGGAAAGGTGCTGCATAGAGAAGGATGGTGTCGCTTTTGCCTTCCAAAAACCAAACATTAGCAGTTTAAAAGAGTACAGAAATATTAACATAGGAACAACTATATTAGTCAGTTAATACGTAGCCAATTAAATAATTTATCCATCACAAAGCAGTGACTTCTAAGCTGGCCAATTTCAGAATATTCAAGGACAAGGAAAAATTCCAACCTGCTTTGGCCCCAAGGGGTATATAACTGAATATTTTCTTGTATTACTAATGCCTTTATAATACTTCTTTTTGGGTCTCATCTAGAACCAAGGGAGGTTCACCTTTGCATCATCTGGCCATCTGGCCAGATGTTTGTAACTGAGATTCCCTCCGCGAATCTCTTTCCCACCCCCCAATCCTGAAGTGGAAAAGAATATTGTTCATGGAATCCTGAGTTTCCTTCAAATATTGCTATTGGCCTACCTCCCACAACCCTCAAGGCCTAGTTGGAGCTCAGGTTAATTTGTGGTTGTTGTTCTCCAGTTGTATCCAAATCTTCATGACACCATTGGGTTTTTCTCAACAAAGATACTGGAGTGGTTTGCCTTTTCTTTCTCCAGTTCATTTTATGGATGAGGAAACTCAGGAAAACAGGCTTATGTGACTTGACCAGAGTCTCACAGCTACTAAGTGTCTGAAGTCTGATTTGAACTTAAGAAGATAAGTAAATCTTCCTAACTACAGGATAAGCACCCAACCCACTACTCCACCTAGCTGTGTTCCATAGGATAATTACTGCCACAATAATTCTCTCAGGTAGTTAGATTTTGAGTTTCTCAAGGGCAAGGAATGTATTCTGCCTTTCTGCACTTATCACAGTGCCTGGCACAAAGTAAACAATTATTAAATATTTACTTATCGACTGACTATGGGTATGATTCTGTAAATCACCTAAGGAAAAAAAATCTGCCTTTCTAGGACCTCAGAAACAAGATGTGGCAGGGGAGTGTCAAAATTTGAAGGGGGGCAGCTTACAACAATAGGAACAGTGAGTGCTGGGCCAGCAATTTCAAGAGAATTACAAAACCCTAGGCTGAAGATGTGAGATAGAGTTCCCACATCTGGACTTCAGCAAAGGAGTTGTTGGAATCCCTCACTGAGATTTCCTAGAACAGCTTGGCCACATTCAAACAACTTCTTAAGGGCTGGGGAGCTAACATGGAGGGGCTAAGAAGCTGATGCCTCTCGGAGATGGGGAGGGGGTAGGGGCAATGGAAAGGAGAAGAGGCCCAACATCACTTATTAAATAGTGCTATCTAGTGGTGAGAGTTACTGGGGGAGAAGCATCTTAGTCCTGGCTCATATTCATGGAGTAAGAAAAAATTGATTTCATGGTTTCCTCATCTTTCTACCTTTCAAAAAAATGTTCCTTGGTCAACTGGGATCCTTCAAGAAGAAAACTCTCTGGAACTGATCACAAGATCGTAGAGTTGCAAGGGACCTTAAAGGCCATCTTTTGATTATCATTTTACAGATGAGGAATCATGATGAAGTTAAGGGATTTGCCCTGAACCATACAGCTACTGAGTGTCTGAGGTGGGATTGGAATACGGTTATCCTGATGCCAAGTGCAGTACTCTATTTACCAAACTGATAGTATTATGAATTTTATTAATAGATTATTTTTTACATAACTTTCATTTCCACATAGCTTTTTCCTTCCTTCTCTACGCAGGGAGGCTTTTCCTTGTAACAAAGAATTTTTAAAAAAAGGTCGGGGGAGATGCAGTTCGCTAAAAGTCCTCAACACATTGAATCTTAGATTCTAGAGTTGGAAAAGACTCAGATGTCATTTCAACTGGGTCTTATAGTAAGTATATGTAGAATAGCTATTATTAAATCAAAACATCATTTCTCAAAAAGTGAGCTCCACTTGAAAACCCAAGACCAATGTTAACCAGGAAAGTAGCAACCTGATAAGATCTAAGAGACAGGAAGGGAACAGGGCTAAAGAGGAAAATATTGCCAATTAGAGACCCTTCCAACAAAACAATAGATTGGTCTAAAATAACACTTCCTGCTTTTTCTCATTATCTCCCTGAAAATCCACCCCTCTATTCCCCTCTCTATTTCCCTATCTCAGAGAAAATAGAATTGCCAAGAAATAAAGTGAGGAAAGACTCCTCAGCTGACAAAAGTGCTGGCTGAAGTCAACTCTTCAAATTCCTGAGTGCCTTGGGGGGCATTATGCCAAAGGCATGTCTCTCTGTGACAGGCTCTGATGAACCATTCTCACCTCCAACTCCTGAAACTCCCTGCAAAGACAATCCAAATAATGGTTAGTCTAAGCTTAGGACTGCATGTCTCAGCTTCGTTCACCATTTATGGTATCTGAGCTCTGTTTGGGCTGGAGACATCAATAAATCGCCCATGCTGGGAGGGGAGAACTTCACTCATCCAAAGCTGTCCTCCGAGCAAATCCAAACACAGCCCCTGGCAGATTCCTTTTCCCTTAAACCTCTTGGCACAAGTCTGGATGCAGAAGGGCACAGCCCCTCCCTATCCCTCAACTGTAACGTGTGGTCCGAGGGGACCAAGGCACACTCATCCGGAGACGGTCCAACCTAAGGTCAATCATTCCCCATCTCCATGGGAGCCTCAGCTCTTGTCTATCTCTAATTTAAATACAGGCAGTTGTGGACAGGCTGGGGATTAACCAGGCTGCCGGAGTGAGTGGCTAATGAAACATGAAGCTGAGATCTGTGCCCCATCCCTCTGTTTTGGTCCTCTCTCTGATCACAACTGATCTTTGAGGAGGATGGGTAAGGGGCGAACTGGGAGGTGACCACAAAGAAATAGGGATAGAGAGGAATGAAGACAATCAACAGTTCTTCTAAGATGCTATAGGGCTGGCAACAAGGAGGAAAAGATCCTGGGAGTGGAAGCTCCCAGCTTATCCCTTCCCTCGAGCCACATTAAAACAATTTCCTGGGCTACCTGTGAGATTTTCAGCTAGTCACTTCATCTCCTTTGACATGTTTCTCCACTTATAAAATGAGAGCCGTATATGACATGGCCTATGAGTTGTAGCTCAACTAAATATTAGCCATTGAATCCATAGAAAAATAACCAGGAAGAGACAGGAATGGAAAGAGCTATAGGAAAGAAGGGCTTAGATTAATTCTTAGGTGGTGCAGTGGATAGAGAATTAGATTTGGAGACAGAAACACGAGTTCAAATTCTCCCACAGACACCAACTATCTGGGACAAGTTATAGAGGCACACACACAAATCACAGTTTTGGGACAGTCTATATACATTATTTGTCACCTTCCAGTGACTCTTTCTATCTGCCCCACATTCTCCAGTCTTTCCCATACCCATCTTCCAGGTAACTGTTAGTGTTCAAAATGGGGATAATAATGCACCTACCTCACAGAGGCTCCTCTTTGGGCTCCACTTAAAAGCTTGAGGTCCATGTTAACTAGGAAGTTAGCAAGCTGATGAGATCTAAGGGACAGGGAGGAAATGGGGCTGAAGAGGAAGCTGTTGCCTATTAGAGACTCTTCCAACAAAACAACATATTGGTTGTTGTAAGGATCAAATGAGATAACATATGTAGAGCTCTTGGCAAAACTTAAAGTGATACATAAATGCTACATATTATTCAAGTATGATGAATTAATGAGCTATTAAAAAGGAATGGAGGATGTTCAGATTACATCCTTACTCATAAAGCTGTCTTCACAACTTTACAACTAAAAGGAACTTAGTAGTTATCTGGTCATTTTACAGATGAGAAAATGGAGTCTCAGGGAAGTGATCTATCCAAGATTTTATAGGTAGTTGAGTGGAAGAATCAGGAAGAATATATTCCTTTGACTCTAAAACCAGCATTCCTTTGACATGACACTCAGGCCCACTGAAGGACAATTAACATACTCCAGGATGGGATGGTGCATGGGACTAATCCACTGTGACTTCAGAATTATCCTGCACATTATACAGGGATTCAGGCTTCAGTCCCAAGGTCAAGGACCTTGAATTTATTTCTAACACAGGCATCATCTTTAACCAATGTTAAGAGACATGATCAGTGAAAGGCAGCAGGTATAATGGAAAGAGCACTGCACTAGGAATTCTGAATCTGAACTCATGAGACTTGAATTCAAATTCCATAGTCTTCCACTTGATAATTTGCATGACCTCAGGCAAACCACTTTTCTGGTTTTTGTTGTTATTCAATCATTTAAGTCATGTCTAACTCTTCATTACCCCATTCAAGGTTTTCTTGGCAGACTAAAAAGTATTTGAGACTAGATTTGAACTCAGAAAGATGAGTCATCCTGGCACTACATCCCCCGTGCCTGATTCCTCATCCATAAAATGAGAAAGGTGGAGTAAATGACCATTAAGATCCCTTCCATCTCTACATCGATACAATCTGATTATATTCGGCACTTTTGGTTTCCAGAGTAGGGCCCCTAATCACACATCACTGGGAAGGTCTTTAAAGGGTCCATCAGATGAAGCACCTGTCCCATACAGTGTTGTTCCAAGTAGTAACAAGTGCTCTCTGAGACCTCTTAGAGTTTGGGGGCTGATAAGGGGACAGAATACACACACACACACACACACACACACACACACACACACACACACACCCCAAATTAATTGAATCCCAACAGCATATATGACAGAACTAAGCAGGGGAGCAGGTAGGTTCCTGCTAGACATTGTCTAATGAACAAAGTCAAGAAATAAGGAGGGGACACCACTCTGAGGAGGGTGAGACTTCTTACCTGACAGGGCTGAATCTAAGGGACGATTCCCTGAGGGCTTCATTAGGGACAGTCACTAGTGCAGAGCTCCAGAGCTTCCCAGACAGTCTGACCCTCCTCCGGCCATGATGGCCTGGGAGGCTTTCAGAGGGCTAAGTGACACACTTGTGGGAAGATCACTGAAAGGCTGTGGTAATCAGATTACTGGGACATAAGGCCAAGGTCCTATCTAAGTACTGATCCAGGGAGTTAGCAGGAGGAGGGGAGAAACCAATGATCCTTTATAATGACCACCCTGCCTTGTATCCCCTCAGCACTCAGAAGTATTGTTTGTTTGTTTTCATTTGAGACTGTTATGTTGCTTTGTAAATGGGTTTAAAAATATGTACTCTACTTTTGTTTCTATCAAGTCACCAAATGGATAGAGCCCTGGACTTGGAGTCAGGAAAACCTAAATTCAGGCCTCCTCTCAGACACTTTTTGACAGTGTGACCCTGAGCAAGACATTGCCTGCCTCAGTTTCCCCAATTGCAAAATGGGAATAATAATAACATCTACCTTCCAGGGTTTTTGTAAGGATAAAATGAAATAGCTGAAAAGCACTTGGAAACCTTAAAGAACTATGTAAATGCCAGCTATATTTCATTCTGAATATATTCTTCCTCTCTTTAGTATCTACTGATTCCTTTCCTCCTCCATTTAGAAGCAATTAAGTAACCTAGTTGATAGAGCCAGAGGCTTAGAATCAGAAAGATATGAGTTCAATTCTTGCCTCAGATACTTATGAGCTATTTTTGTTTTTTTTTTTTTTTCCATCCATATCACTGAACCACTGAGAAGAAACAAATCATACATAGTTGATCATCGCACATTCTTACTGTTACTATGAACAATGTAGAAGCAACTAAGTGACACCATGGATAGAGCAGTAGATAAAGAATCAGGAAGGCCTGAGTTCAATTCTTGCCTCAGACACTTATGAGCTGTTTTTTTTTTTCCATCCAAACTCTATTGGGATTGCTTTGGATCACTGAACCACTGAGAAGAACCAATTCTTTCATAGTTGATATCGCACATTCTTGCTGTTATTATGTACAATGTATTCCTGGTTCTGCTTGTTTCTCTTAGCATGGGTTCATGAAAATCTTTCCAGGCCTTTTTAAAATCACCTTGTTTATCACTTTTTATAGAGCAATAATATTCCATTACCTTCATGTTCCACAACTTGTTTAGCCATTCCCCAATTAATGGCATCTATTCATTTTCCAATTCTTTGCTACCACAAAGGGCTGCTACAAACATTTTTTGCACGTATGGGTCCCTTTCCCTACTTCATGATCTCTTTGGAATACAGACCCAGGAGACACTGCTGGATCAAAGGGTATGCAGAGTTTGATAGACCTTTGAGCATAGTTCCAAATTACTCTCCAGAATGGTTGGATCACTCCACAACTCCACCAACAATGCACTAGTGTCTCAGTTTTCCCACATCCCCCTCCAACATTTATTATTTTCTTTTGCTGTCATCTTAGCCAATCTTAGAGGTGTGAGATGGTAATGCAGAGTTGTTTTAATCTGTATTTCTCTAGTCAATAGTGATTTAAAGCATTTTTTCATATAATTATAGATGGATTTAATTTTGTCATCTGAAAATTACCTGTTCATATCTTTTGACCATTTATCAATTAGGGGATGACTTGTATTCTTATAAATTTGACATAGTTCTTTATATATTTTAGAAATGAGACCTCTCTCAGAAACACTGGCTGTGCAAATTTTTTCCCAGCTTTGTACTTCATTTTTAATCTTGCTTCTATTGGTTTTGTTTTAAAACCTTTTAAATTTAATGTAATCAAAGTTGTTCATTTTGCCATTCATAATGTTTTCTAGTTCTTCTTTGGTACTTATGAGCTGTTTAACCCTGAACTAATCACTTAATTTCTGTTTGCCTCAGTTTCCCCAGATGTAAAATGAGAATCATAATAGCACCTATCTTCCAGAATTATTGTGAGGATCAAATGAGATAATATTTATAAAATACTTAGCACATAGTGGGCACTCTGTAAAAGCCTATTTTCTTCCCTTTCCCTTTTCTCTTCCCATCTTTTGTGACCAAGAACAAGAAAAAATGAAAACAGATCAGCAAAACAATCAACACATCAATTGAGTCAGGCAGCACAAGTAATATTCCACACACAAAGCCTCCTACCTCTTCAAAGACTGGAGAAAGTATATTTTCTTAACTAGAACTATTTTAAAATTCCATATTCTATGTGTGTATCTTGTTTCTTCCCATCCCTCTGGAAGTTCTGAAAGGACACAGAACCTGTCCCTTTGCTCTGCATCTTCCCTCACTCACCATGGCTTGACCTAGAAAAATGCTCTCAGGGAAGGTGAGAAGAGAGAAGACTGATACCTTGAACACCTCTTACCCATGGTAGGATCTATATAACTTAAAAATGCCTTATCATTCATCGCTTTGCCTTAAGCATTCCTAGCTGCTTCCCTATCAAGACATATAGAAGGGTGTCTTCTTTTAATACATCCACAGAGAAGCTACCTATCAGGGGAGGGAACAATTACACTTTTGAGTGCCAGATATTGCTCTTACCCTGGACAGTAACCTGGGCACTGCAGGATGCCCGGCCTGAAGAGTTCTCAGCAAGGCAGGTATAGAGACCATTGTCCTCAGGTAATGCATCTTGTACTTGCAATTCAGCTACACCATCCTCAAAAGTGGTGTGGGCATACTGGATAGGCCGATCTGTTCAGAGAGAAAGAAGAAACAGAAGGTCAGGATGACTTTTTTCAGAGGTGATAATTGGCATTATTTCAGAGCTAAATTTCCTTTCAATTGGTGGAGATGGGGGAAAAGGTATAAGCATGGGGTAAGGAAAAAATCAGGGATGAAGAGGCAGGGGAAAGAGCTAAGAATGTCCCACAGGAGAGGGGCAAGGATGTGGGGCTCTTTGAGAGAGAAAAGGGGCTTGAATATGAATGGCAGAAGAGGCATTCAGGGAACAAAAGAGAATTTTCTAAGTATTCTAACATTAAAAAGGGTTCAAAAAAACCTGCATTGATTGCCTCACAGAATCCTAGAGCTAAAAAAAAGTCTTAAAGGGGCCCCTGGCCCAGGGTCAGGTCTACTATCAAGCTGGACTTTCTGCAGTTTAGACACATAGGCTATGGGCATAGAGTATTTTTAAACTTCTCTTAGGACAGTGATTCCACAGTCTAACCCCAATCAAATATTGGACAATTTAGCCAGAAAGTTCTTCTATGTATCTAATTGAATTCTATATTTCTATAAATAAGCCAAGGAACTTAAATTTTTTTTTGTTGGGTGAGGAGAGGGAAAAAAATTGTGGTTAAGTGACTTAGGCAGGGTCACCCAGCTATTAGTATTAAGTGTCTAGAGTGTCTGAGTTTAGATTTGAATTCAGATCCTCCTGATTTCAGGGTCAGTGCCCTATGCACTGTGCCATCTAACTGCCCCCCTATTTTTTTTAAAAGTTAAGCCATATCTTTCCTCTTATAAAATGAGAGGTTACCATCTTTCCAAGAATGCTTTAGAGTGTAAGTTCTCAACCTGAAGTCCATTAATTTCTTTTTTCTGTTTTTCTTTCAGTTTTTTCCTTACTTCTAGAGAAAGTACTATGTAGAAATGGGAGAATGGATAAAATGACTTCTAGAGGTTCCTTTTTCTACCATATGTTTCTAAGACTTTATCATTTTAAGACTTGATCTTTTAGTTTCCAGGAAAAAAGGGGAAAAAATCTCATTATTAGAGCTTCTGGCTTGAGAACAGGAATGTGTCCATTCTCTATGCAGGGAACAATTGACAACTCCTGTTCTGTGCCAGGCCCTAGAGTCCTGGTTTGTACTTCATAAAAATGAAAGGGGGAGTTGGACGGGGGGAGAGAAGTATTCTTGACATAGTTAATTTTTTTCTTCTGCCTATAACAACACTTGTGACTCCATGACATCTTTGCAAAGATTGCAGGCTGGGTCAATACAATAGCTAACCAGACCAATTAAATGTCTTGCTAGTGTTTTTTTTTTATTTTAATGGGAAGAAGAAACAATTTTCTAACTATTCTAACATTAAAAATGGTTCAAATGGTAGAGCACTAGGAGTAGGAAAGCTACATTTGTCACAACACAGTACCCCAACGTACTCCTCACTAAGAATTTAATTCTCTTTTCCTAGTTTTGTTGTCACAACACAATACAGTAGATTTTATCTTAGCATCATTCTTCCCATATCAAAGGGGTCCAAAAGTAGATTATGGCATTCAAAGGGAGTTGTTGGAAATACTCAAGATCTGGTTCCCACATCCTAGTCCGCAGTGAAATTAATAGCAGTTAAAAATGAAATTGATCTTGAGCACCCCCTGGTGGAATCCATAGGAAAGTGCAGAGGCTGATGGTGGGGTAAGGAAGGGGCTAAGTAGCATGCAAAAAAGAACACAGCACTAAGTACTTGATAGCAATCAAATCCAATTCTTGATCTATGGATAATTTCACTCTGATGGGGGACTGAATTAGGTTGGACCCTTGTTCAGACCCTAAAATCATGCTGTATTGTGGCTGGAAGGTGGATGCGTGTTCAATTTAACTCACTAACTCATTTATTAAGCACCTACTATGAGGCAGGCATTGTATCCTGGGGATACATTGTATCCTGGGGATACATCCCTACTCTTACTAGACAGACTTTTCTATCTATCCAGAGCACCTGACAAAGACTCTGCGTATCTGGAGGTCTGAGAGAGGAAAAGCCAAAGTGATCAATCTTTAATTACTGATTAAACTCATTTAGTCTTAATTAATTACTAAAGGATCTTTAGTAACAGTTTAATCTTCCATCTGTCTACTATCATGTAAGGTCATAGGATCATCAATTTAAAGCTAGACATGTATTAGATTACCTCATGTATTAGATTACCTGTCATCTAGGGGTGGGGGGCAGGAGGAGGGAAAGGAAAAGCTTTGGAAAAAAAAAGGTTTTTTTTTGCAAAGGTCAATGTTGAAAAGTCACTCATATGTTTTGCAAATAAAAAGCTTTATTAAAAAAAAATTTAAAGCTAGAATGGATTTTAAGAGTCCACTGAGTTCAACTCCATACTACAGATGAGGAAACTGAGGCACAGAAAGGTTAAATGCTCTGGTCAAAGTCACATAGTTACTAAATGTGTAATGCAGAATTTAGTCTAGAATGTTGGACTAAAAGCCAGAAGACTAAGGCTCTAGTTCTAATTCTACACATAACGAATAATGTAACCTTGGACAAATAATTTACCTTCTTGAGCCTCTATTTATTGACCTCTAACATGAGAGAATTGGACTAGTGGTCTCTGATTCTATAGATTATTAGGCTGATCTCCTACTTACCTGGCATATTCTTTTTTTTTTAAATTAAAGCTTTTTATTTTCAAAATATATACATGGATAATTTTCAACATTCACCCCTACAAAACCCTGTGTTCTAATTTTTTTTCCCTCCCTTCTCCCTAAATCCTCCCCCAAATGGGCAAGTGATCCAGTATATGTTAAACATACCTAGCATATTCTTTTACCATAACAATGTAAGCTCAGGAAAGATAAACTTATTTCAAATTGAGATGAAATAAATCATAATAAATGGGGAAGGTAAAAGCTACATCCCCAAAATAATCATAAGAACAATGAGTCAGGAAGCATAGAGTTAATAAAGCTAGTTAAAACAAGCGCCTAGCTATAAGGTTCAGCCAAAAGTACTGAGGTTGGAATCAGAGGACCTGGGCCTGAATCCTGATTCTTTCATTTACTATTAGTGTAACTTTATGCATATTGTCTAGGCTTTAATTGGTTCATCTGCAATATGAGGAGATTAAACTGGGTGACCTCTAAGATCCTTCCCAGATATAAATCTTTGATCCTATGGTCCTTGGTTAACTCAACTAGATCCAAATGAACCTAAGGGGACTGACTAATGGACCACTGTCTGTGACTTTGCCAGTTCCTGAATGACTCTGAGCATGAGTTTTCTCATCTGTAAAATGGGGGGAAGTATTGTGGGTAGAACATAATGATCTTTAAAATCTAATAGGAGAATGTCTGTAATAAAATGGCCCAGAGATCTAGTCTGGGCTTTGTGTTTGTGGGCTTACATTTTTATCAATGACTTGGATATAAAAACACAGATGGGTGGGGAGGGAATAAATACTTATTAAGCACCTACTATATGTCAGGGGAATGTGCTAAGTGATTTACAATTATCTCATTTTATCCTCACAATAGCCATGTATATTTATAGATGAGGAAACAGAAACAAACAGAAGTGAAGTGACTTGCTCAGTAACACAGTAACACAGCTAGAAAGTTTCTGAGGCTAGATTTGGAAGCAGTCTTCCTGACTTCGTGCCAGTGCTCTGTCCACTGTGCAACCCAACTACCTCCCATAGATGGTAGAGAGGGCATGCTTATCAATTTTCAGGTAACACAAAGCTAGGAGGGATAGCCAACAAGTTGCATGACAGCATCAGGATACCCACAAAGATCCCAACAGACTAGAATTCTGGAACGAATCTGTTAAGTTGAAATTTAACAGAAGAGATTTTAAAGTTTCCCATTTGGGTTCAATTTTATAAGTCCAAGTTGGCAGAGACATGGCTAAACTTTTCTTCTGAGGAAAGCCTAGATATTTTTATGGATTGAGGGCTCAATATGACTCAATGCTGTGACATGGCCACCAGAAAATCTAATACCATATAAGGCTACAATAAAGGAAACAGTATTTAGGACAAGGATGGTCATGGGGCTGTTATACTTGGCTAGAAAATACCTGAAGTACTATGCTCACTTCAAATCTTAAAAATGACACTGGGAACAGGTAGGTGAATAGAGCACCAGCACTGGAGTGTAGAAGACCTGAGTTCAAATCCAACCTCTGACACTTACTAGCTGGGCAAGTCACTTAACCCCACCTTAAAAACCCCATCTTAAAAAGAAAAATGACATTGAGATGCAAAAGCACCCCCAGAAGAGGACAAACAAAATGGCAAGGCCCTGTCATACAAAGAAAGGAAATGAGAGTGTTTAGCTGAGAAAAAAAGAAAAAAAAAAAACAACAAACAAACTTAGGAAGGCCTGGCATAGGGGATAAGCACAGGGATATGCTAGATCTCGAGAGGTGACTGTTAAATTTTAAATTGTTAAATGTGAGCTTTTATACATCAGAAATTGGTAAGTACTACAAATCAGGACTTGATTTATTGTTGCTTTAAGTTTAGGCTTAAGAAAATGATGGAGAAAATGTTAATATTGCAAATTAAATTTAAAATGTACAAATATATATATAAACATACATGTATACATAAACACACATATGTTCATAAGTATATGTGTGTATACAAACTGTATAGGTATGTATTTGCCTTAAAGCTGATAGTTAAATGTTTACCAGCACACTACTAACAGAAATTAGCTTTATCTACTTGCTCCCAGAAGGTAGAATCAAGAGAAATGAATGGGAGATTGAGGGGCACATTTAGGCTTAATATCAAAAAAAACTTGATAATGATTAGATAAAGGGAAACCCCCCCCCCTTTCAAGTGTGAATTAGTGAGATTTTAGAGAAGAAATAATATGTGGATCAGATGTCCCCTGAAGCCCCTCCCAAAGCTGAAATTCTGTGATGACCCTTTAGAAATTTTTTAGTTCAGGTCCCTCATTTTATTAATGAGGAAACTGAGGCTAGGAGAAGCAATATGATTTGGTGAGGTTGCCATTATGCAATCACCTTTCCTTCCCTGACCCAAGTTCAGCCCAGGAAAGGCTACTGCACTAGTCAAATTCAAGAATTTGGTCTTCATAAACTAAAAAGTAATGGAAATTTGCCCTCCTATTCTCCTAGCTCAACGGTTCAGGTCTGAAGTCAGGAAGACCTGAGTTTAAATCTGGCCTCAGACACTTATTGGCAGTGTGACTGTGTCATGTGACCCTTTTGCCTCTATTTCTTCATCTGTAAAATGAGCTAGAAAATGAAATGGTAAACCACTCTCTTATCTTTATCAGAAGATCCCAAATAGGGTCACAAAGAATCAGACATGACTGAAAAATGACCAAATAGCAACACTCCTTACCCAGGAACTCAATTTCACCTAGCCTTCTCATCTAGGACCCTTACCATCAATGTGCCCTGGCTACAGAGGACTGTCAACATTCTCCTTAGGTCATTGAAAACTTTTTTTTTTTTTTGGTAAGGCAATAGAGGTTAAGTGGCTTGCCTAGAGTCACACAGCCAGGAAGTATTAAGTATCTGAGTCTAGATTTGAACTCAGGTCCTCCTAACTTCAGGGCTGGTGCTTTGTCCACTGTGCCACCTAGCTGCCCCCAGTGCATTGAAATTTAACTGTCCAATATGCATGGGACAAATAATGTATGCTAACTTATTAACCAATCTGTACTCCTGAGATGTAGAATTATAAAAATAAAGTTAAAAGACACCTTGGAAATTAAGCAGCTCAATTAAAATTAAAATTAAATTAAATTAAAAATCAAATTTAAATTTGATAAAGAAGCTAATGTCCATTGAAATAAAATAGATTGCCTAACGTTGAATAGTTGGCTAATGCTGGTGTTGGAAAAGAACTCAATTTTCCCGACTCTTTGTCCATTGCTCTTTCTATTGCATGATTTTGGCTCTTTTTTTTTTTATCATCATTTGCTGGTCATCTTCATCTCCATCATCATCAGTTACTGATTCCTACTGGCAGGCATCTGGGGGGCACTGGGAGGCAACCAGGTGACTCAGGAAATAGAGCGCTGGATCTAGAGTCAGGAACACCCGAGTTCAAGTCCAGTCTCAGACACTCACTAGCTGTGTGACATTGGGTACTTAACCTCCGCTTGCACTAACCCACTGGAAAAGGAAATGGCAAACCAGTCCGATATCAATGCGAAGGAGGGAAGACTCAGACACAACTGAATGACTGAACATCGATGCTATGTAGAAGCAACTGGCCCCTTTAGTGGGGGGCCAAAAATGCCTTACCATTAAGTAGCCAGGTGACGTATGGTTCGGGCTTCCCTTCTACCATGCACCGTAGCACAAAGTCCTCACCCTCTATGACTGTACAACCCTTCAGCACGCTGGAAAAAGAGGGGGCCATCTGAGTGACTCGTGGTCCTGTTAGGGGAAAGAACAGATCAGTCATCAGCAACGCACTCACCTTGGCTTGTTCTACCACAATCTAGTCCAAAGGGATTTGCTTAAACCCAAATGAAAGGGGGGAACACTGCCTCCCGAGACTCACCAAACTAGATCTCAGAGAGAACTGCAACCTCATGTGGAGAACAGCAGTTGCAATGTCCAGAAAGTCATAGGAAATGAGACGTAAGAAAAGATCAAGTGAAAAACCATGAGGTCAGATGTCCTTACACAAAGTACTTAAAGCAAGTCCATCAGAATAAAGGATGCAAATGGGACCCTTAATTATCATTGCGACATAATAAGATGAGGACTCGAGTTCAAATCTAGCCTCAGACACTGATACATTGTTGGTGGAACTGTGAACGGATCCAACCATTCTGGAGAGCAATTTGGAGCTATGCTTAAAAAGTTATCAAACTTTGCATACCCTTTGACCCAGCAGTGTTTCTACTGGGCCTATATCCCAAAGAGATTTTAAAGGAGGGAAAGGGACCCACATGTGCAAGAATGTTTGTGGCAGCCCTTTTTGTAGTGGCAAGAAACTGGAAATTGAAAAGATGCCCATCAATTGGAGAATGGCTGAATAAATTATGGTATACGAATGTCATGGAATATTATTGCTCTGTAAGAAATGACCAACAGGAGGATTTCAGAGAGGACTGGAGAGACTTGCATGAACTGATGCTGAGTGAAATCAGCAGAACCAGGAGAACATTATACACAGCAACAAGACTATACAATGATCAATTCTGATGGACGTGGTTCTCTTCAACAATGATGTGATTCAAACCAGTTCCTATTGTTCAGCGATGAAGACAGTCATATACATCCAGAGAGAGGCCTGTGGGAACTGAGTGTGAACCACCACACAGCATTTTAACGCTTTCTGTGAATATTTCCATGCATTTTGTTTTCCTTCTTAGGTTGTTTTTTCTTCTTCTCTTTCTAGATCTGATGTTTCTTGTGCAGTAAGATAACTGTATAGATATGTATGCATGTATTGTATTTGTCATATAATTTATCCTATTTAACATGTATTAGATTACCTGTCATCTAGGGGTGGGGGTTGGGGGAAAGGAGAGGAAAAGCTTGGGGAAAAAAAAGTTTTTGCAAAGGTCAATGTTGAAAAAAAAATAAAAAGGAGTATTTACAATAAAAAAAAATAAAATAAAAAAAATAAAAAAAACAAATCTAGCCTCAGACATTTATTAACTCTGTGACCCTGGGCAAATCACACACACACACACACTGTGTGTGGGGGGGGTATATGCATAAACATACACATGACACAGGTCTCATTTTAATGCATTAAATTGTAATTAATTGCAATTAACATAATTAATGTAATTAAAAGTATAATTCTAGACAGCTGCACCTTAGAGAAATAAGGAAACAGGACTGGAATTGTTATTTCATTGCTATGAGCATCATCTCCAGTAAAAATAACAAGGTTCAGTTCTTGTTACTTCATACATAATCTGCTCTAACATACCCCACTACAAGTACTCTCTCTCTCATGAAAATAATTGTGTATTTAGTTATGTCTGTGTGTATTATTTCCCCCACAAATAGAATATAAGCTCCTTAAGGACAGAGACAGTCATTTTTTTTTTTCAGTATGGCAAGTGCCTAATACATAGAAGGTAAATCGCAAGAACAACAACAATCATGAACATTTGTAGAGCACCTAAAGGTTTGCAAATCACTTTCTATATGCCATTACATTTGATTCTCACAATAACTGTGGTAAATAGTATTATTGTCATTTTACAGATCAGAAAACTGAGATTCTGAGAGATTGTGCCTTATCCAGGGACAGCAAGCACTTATCAATGGCCAAACAATGTATTTGAGATACAAAGAAAGGCAAAACCATAGTCCCTGCCCTCAGTGAACTCACATTCAAATGGAGGAGACAATATGGAAGTATGCAAGCTATATAAGGGAAAAACTGGAAATAATCTTAAAGGAAAGGCAGTAGGATTAATGGAGACTGGGAAAGGCTTCTTGCAAAAGGTAGGATTTTAGCTGAGACTTAAATGAAGCCAAGAGTTGGAAATGAAGAGAGAGAACAGTGTTCCAAGTACAGGGACAGACAGGGAAAATTGCAGAAACAGGAAATAATTCTATGTTTTTTGCAAGGACAGAAGCTTTGCCATCATTCAGGAGCCCAGGCAGAGCTTCCCTTACATCTAGCCTAGCCATCCCTTACATCTCTTGGGTCAAAGTACCCTTAAAGTTATCACTAGCATATGTCTTCACTATATCTTTAGCTTTATCACTAATATATTTTAACTAGATAATTCCCTGAGTTGTATCCCAGCTAGCCTGGTGGATAAAGTGTTGGAACTGGAGTCAGGAAAATTAATTTTCTCAAGTTCAAATCTGGCCTCAGACATTTACTCTGTGACCCTGGACAAATCACTTAAACCTGCTTGCCTCAGTTTCCTCAACTGTAACATGAGTCAGAGAAAGAAATGACAAACTACTCCAAAACCTTTGTCAAGAAAACCCCAAGCAGGGGCATTAAGAGTCAGATATGACTGAAAATGACTGAACAACAAAAACATTTCTATGATGGCATAATGAATATAACATTGGTCTCAGAATCAAAAGGCCTAGATTCAAATCTTGCTTCAGATACTTATTAACAGCATGACTGTGGGAAAGTAAGCCTCTCTATATCTCAATTTCTTCAACTATAAAATGAGAAGGTTGGACTCAATGCTTTTAATTAATTCTAATGCTATGATCACAGAATTTTGGAACAAGTGATTTTTTTTTTGATTTTAAGGCTGAAATTTTATTTCACACACGTATACATGTATATATGTATATACACACATATGCATTTTACATACATATACATGCATGCATGCATACAGAGATAGTTCCTGCAGAATTTCCCTACAGAAAGTCATGGCGGAACAAGTGATTTTGAATGCCATGACTTGACTGCCCTGAAAAGGCAAGCTCTATTTCATATCACAGATAGTCAATTATGTAAGTCATTATTTTAAGGGGAACAGGAAGAAAATATAAATAGATTCAAAAAGGTTTAAATAAATTCATGGATGACAGATCCATAATAGGAAACATGGCTGTTTTGGGACTTGTTTTTGTCCTTGGAGTTTGACTTCCAGTAGGGCAATCATTCCCTATCTGTCAGGCAAAGTTTTACAGACCAGTGATATGCACCAGAATTGCAGTTTTCTCCCTGACCTATTTATTTTTATCCAAAATATAAATGAGGCTCTAGGCATTCATCATAAAACAATTACAAGCAGCATAGTCCTTCTGGGAGGGATACAACATTTAGGAAAGATGATTCTGGCAGTTAGTGATAGATTAATCACAGTCTATTAGATAGACTAAAACAAGATACAAAACACTGGCTACTATAATATAGAATATTACAAGGTCACAGAATTAAAGATTTAGAACTGCAATGGACTATATCATTATTTGTCTATTTTTAATCACGTCCAACTCTCTGTGACCTCTTTTGGGGTTTTCTTGGTGAGGATTTAGGAGTGGTTTGACATTTCCTTCTATAACTCATTTTACAGATGAGGAAACTGAGATAAACTTAATTAAGTGACTTGCCCAGCTAGTAAATATTTGAGACTAGATCTGAACTCAAGAAGAGGAGTCTTTCTGATCCCAGGACCAATGCTTCTCCAGAATGAATCACAGAAGTCACCTATTCAAACTCTTTCACTTTATAGGTGATGAATTTGTATCCCAGAAATTACATGTTTGGCCCAACATCACACACAAAGTAAGCCAAGTTAGGATCTCAACCCAGATACAACATGAAGTGCTTCACATGTCCTAAGGAGGAAGGCTATAACCAAGAGAGTAGGAAGGAAACCAGGAAATTACTTTATGAAGTAAGTTACCCAGTGTCATTTAAGCTTAAAGGGTGAGTGGGAAATGAACAAATGAAGAGAAAAAGGGAGGTATTTCAGGTATAAAGAACAGTATGAAATTTAGCTAGATTATAGAAGGCATAAAGACAAGTAATGCCAAATACTGAAATAAGATAGGAAACATACTATGGCACCAAATTGTAGGAAGCCTTGAATGCTAGAGAAAAGAGAATGATAGCTACTTGGAGGACCATGAAGAGTCATTGGAGATAGAAAGTTGTGGGGGGGCCAAGATGGCGGAGTGAAAACGTGACTCTCTGCGTCCTCCTCTGATCTTCTCTCAAATCAACAACAAAATAAGCCTCTGAACTGATCTTCAAGTCAACAAATCCAGAAATATTTGGACACTGCTTCCAGTTACCTCTGCAGAACTTCATATCAGGTCTGTTTAACTCGGACAGAAGGATAAACAGTTTACTCGGTGCAACCTGGAAGTGAGGGTGGGACTCAGCTCAGTGTGGCAGAAACTCCAAACTCCAAACATCTGGAGTTTATCTGAGGCACTCAGGACACTCTGCCCTGATTGGGGGCAGGTGTTCTGGTAGACTTGCCTTATTTAAGGAGTAATTCGGACTTAGTCCTAGCCCCCACTGGCACAGCACCTTAAGTTAATTCTTGGAATTGCTCCAGGGCAAACTACCGCAGCCGCCACTTTTCTAGCCTTAAATAGACCTCCACGCTGTCTTAAAAAAAAAAAAAAGAATAAGCAAAAGAGAGCTCTCACCATAGACAGCTTCTATGGAGAGAAAGAAGGGCAGACCCCTGATCCTGAGGTTCCTTTAGACAAAACTCCAGAGGAAGTCAGCAAGGACCATCACTGGTCCCCTTTTCAAAAGGCCTTTCTGGAAGATTGCATAAAGAATCTCAAAAGAGAGCTGGAGGTTAAATGGGAAAATAAACTGAAATCAGTGCAAGAAGGATTACAATATCTTGCAAGAAGGATATAATGCCCTGCAAAAGAGATAGGAAAAAGACACCAATTTATTGAAAAATAAAATTAGTGAAGTGGAAAAAGATTGGCCAGTTACAAAAGGAGCTTTAAAAGGTAACTGAAGAAAACAACACTTTAAAAATAAGAATTGAACAAATGCAAGTGAATGACTTAATAAGACTTCAAGAATCAGTCAAACAAAAACAAAAAATGAAAAAATAGAAGAAAATATGAAATATCTCCTAGGAAAAACAACTGACTTGGAAAATAGATCTAGGAGAGACAATCTAAGGATTATTGGACTTCCTGAAAGCCATGATGAAAAAAAGAATCTAAACACTATCTTCCAGGAAATCCTGAAAGAAAACTTCCGTGAGGTTTTAGGATCAGAAGGCAAAATCACCATTGAAAGAATTCACTAATCACCTCCTGAAAGAGACCCCAAAATTAAAACCCCAAGGAATATTGTGGCTAAATGTCAGGACTACCACACCAAGGAAAAGATTTTGCTAGCAGCTAGAAAGAAACAATTCAAATACCAAGGATCAATAATTAGAATCACACATGATCTGTCAGCCTCCACATTGAAGGACTGAAGGGCCTGGAACCAGATATTCTGAAGGGCAAAGGAACTTGGATTACAGCCAAGAATAACCTATCCAGTTAGAATGAGCACTATCCTCCAGGGAAGAAGATGGTCATTTAATGATATAGGTGAATTTCACCTATTTCTAATGAAAAGATCAGATCTGAACAAAAAATTCGACCTCCAAATACAGAACTCAAGAGAAGCATAAAAAGGTAAAAAGGAAAGGACTCTTGAGAACTTTATTTCTATTATGGGGATACTTAAAGTTTGGGGGTATAATTAACTAGATATTACTTTGATAATATGAAAAAGAAAACTAGAGGGGGAAAGGTTATCATACTGGGGAAAAGAGGGAAAGGGTGGTAAAATAAGATTTTAAAAAAAGGAGGTAAAAACAAGATAATATCTCATGAAGAGGCAAAGAAAACCTAATATAATTGAGAGAAAGAAGGGAGGGAGATGAGCATTGTGTAAATCTTACTCTCATCAGTTTGGGCTCTAAAAGTGTATATCAGACGTTTGATTTCACAGAGAAACTTGTCTGTTGCTAGAGGGAAGTGGGAGGGAAAGGAGGAAAAGAAAGGGATAAACTAATAGAAGGGAAAATAGAAGAATCAGGAGAAAGGAGTAAAAAAGGGGGAAAGGATCTAAAGGGTGGAGGATTGTTTGGGGGAGGGGGTCATCAAAAGCAAAATATTGAGGAGGAGGGAAGGGAGAAAGGGGAAAGGAAAGGGAAAAACATAACTTGGGTAAATAAGATGGCAGGAAATAATTAGTTATTTTAACTGTGAATATGAATGAGATGAACTCTCCCATAAAGCGGAAGTGGATATCAGACTGGATTAAAAACCAGAATCCCACAATATGTTGCCTACAAGAAACACATCTAAAACATAGTGACACATATAGGATGAAGGTAAAAGGCTGGAGCAGAACCTATTACGCTTCAGGTGAACAAAAAAAGCAGAGGTAGCAATCCTTATCTCAGATCAAGTAAAAGCCAAGATAGATCTAATCAAAAGAGATAAGGAAGGAAACTATATTTTATTAAAGGGTACCATAGATAATGTAGCAATATCAATACTAAATATATATGCACCAAATGCAATAGCATCCAAATTCCTAGGGGAGAAATTAAGAGAGATGCAAGAAGAAACAGACAGCCAAACAATACTAGTGGGGGATCTCAACCTTGCTCTCTCAGAATTAGATAAATCAAACCACAAAATAAATAAGAAAGAAACTAGGGAGGTAAACCAATTGCTAGAAAAGTTAGATATGATAGATCTATGGAGAAAATTGAATGGAAACAGTAGGGAGTTTACTTTTTTCTCAGTGGTCCATGGAACTTATACAAAAATTGACCATGTATTAGGGCATAAAAACCTCAAAATCAAATGCAGAAAGGCAGAAATAGTAAAGGCATCTTTTTCTGATCATGATGCAATAAAAATCACATGAAATATAAGGCCAGGAGAAAATAGACTAAAAGGTAATTGGAAATTAAATAATCTAATCCTGAAGAATGAATGGGTGAAAGAGCAAATCATAGACACAATCAATAATTTCATCCAGGAGAATGACAATAATGAGACAACATACCAAAATTTGTGGGATACAGCCAAAGCGGTTATAAGGGGCAATTTTATATCTCTAGATGCTTACTTGCATAAAATAGAGAAAGAAAAAATCAACGAATTGGGCTTATTATTAAAAAAAACTTGAAAAAGAACAAATTAAAAACCCTCAATTAAATACCAAATTGGAAATTCTAAAAATAAAAGGGGAAATTAATAAAATTGGAAATAAGAAAAACTATTGAATTAATAAATAAAACTAAGAGTTGGTTCTACGAAAAAACCAACAAAATAGATAAGCCTTTAGTTAATTTGATAAGGAAAAGGAAAGAGAAAAATCAAATTGTTAGTCTCAAGAATGATAAGGGAGAACTTTCCTCCAATGAAGAGGAAATTAGAGCAATAATTAGAAGTTACTTTGCCCAACTTTATGCCAGTAAGTTTGATAATCTAAATGAAATGGAGGAATATCTACAAAAATATAGATTGCCCAGGTTAACAGATGAGGAAATAAATTATTTAAATAGCCCCATATTAGAAAAAGAAATAGAACAAGCTATTAACCAACTCCCTAAGAAAAAATCTCCAGGGCCAGATGGATTTACAAGTGAATTTTACCAAACATTCAAAGAACAATTAATTCCAATACTATACAAACTATTTGAGAAAATAGGGACAGAAGGCATACTACCAAATTCCTTCTATGAGGCCGATATGGTGCTGATAGCTAAACCAGGTAGGGTGAAAACAGAGAAAGAAAACTATAGACCCATTTCCCTAATGAATATTGATGCAAAAATTTTAAATAAGATTTTAGCAATGAGATTACAGAAAGTTATCTCCAGGATAATACATCTTGACCAAGTAGGATTTATACCAGGAATGCAGGGCTGGTTCAATATCAGGAAAACTATCAGCATAATCAATTATATTAATAACCAAACTAACAAAAACCATATTATTATCTCCATAGATGCAGAAAAAGCATTTGATAAAACCCAACACCCATTCCTATTAAAAACACTAGAGAGTATAGGAATAAATGGGCTTTTCCTTAAAATGATTAGTAGCATCTACTTAAAACCATCAGCAAGCATCATATGTAATGGAGACAAAATAAAACCATTTCCAATAAAATGAGGAGTGAAACAAGGCTGCCCACTGTCACCATTACTATTTAATATTGTATTAGAAATGTTAGCTCTGGCAATAAGAGAAGAAAATGACATAAAAGGAATTAGAGTAGGTAATGAAGAAACCAAATTATCACTCTTTGCAGATGACGTGATGATATACTTAGAGAACCCTAGAGACTCAACTAAAAAACTACTAGAAACAATTCACAACTTTAGTAAAGTTGCAGGATTCAAAATAAATCCACATAAATCATCAGCATTTTTATATATTACCAACAAAGTTCAGCAGCAAGAGATACAAAAAGAAATTCCATTCCAAATAACTGTCAATAGTATAAAATACTTGGGAATCTATCTGCCAAGGAAAAGTCAGAAACTATAGGAACTAAACTACAAAACACTTTCCACACAAATAAGATCAGACCTAATCAATTGGAAAAACATTAAGTGCTCATGGGTAGGCCGAGCGAATATAATAAAAATGACAATACTACCCAAACTAATTTACTTATTTAATGCCATACCAATCAAACTCCCAAGAAATTATTTTACAGATCTAGAAAAAATAGTAGCAAAGTTCATTTGGAAGAACAAAAGGTCAAGGATTTCAAGGGAATTAATGAAAAAAAAAGGGCTGATGAAGGTGGCCTTGCTGTACCAGATCTAAAACTATATTATAAAGCAGCAGTCATCAAAATCATTTGGTACTGGCTGAGAAACAGAGCAATCGATCAGTGGCAAAGGATAGGATATCAGGACAATCTAGACAGTAACTTTAACAATTTAGTGTTTGATAAACCCAAAGACCCCAGCTTTTGGGATGAGTACTCACTATTTGGCAAAAACTGCTGGGAAAATTGGAAACTAATGTAGAAGAAGTTAGGGCTTGACCCACACCTAATACCGCATACCAAGATAAAATCTAAATGGGTTCATGATCTAGATATAAAGAGTGATATTATAAGCAAATTAGAGGAACATAGTATAGTTTACCTCTCAGACCTGTGGAGATGGAATAAATTCATGTCCAAAGAATATCTGGAACTCTTAATTGAACACCAGATAGATAATTTTGATTATGTTAAGTTAAAAAGTTTCTGTACAAATAAAACTAAAGCAGACAAGATTATGAGGGAAGCATCAAATTGGGAAATCATCTTTACATTTAAGGGTTCTGATAAAGGCCTCATCTCTAAAATATATAGAGAATTGTCTCATATATATAAGAATTCAAGCCACTCTTTAGTAGATAAGTGGTCAAGGGATATGAACAATTTTCAGATGATAAAATTAAAACCATCTCTAGTCATATGAAAAGTTGCTCCAAATCACTATTTATCAGAGAAATGCAAATTAAGACAACTCTGAGGTACTACTACACACCTGTCAGATTGACTAAAATGACAGGAAAAGATAAAGATGAATGCTGGAGGGGATGTGGGAAAGCTGGGACACTAATACATTGTTGGTGGAACTGTGAATGGATCCAACCATTCTGGAGAGCAATTTGGAGCTATGCTCAAAAAGTTATCAAACTGTGCATACCCTTTGACCCAGCAGTGTTTCTATTGGGCTTATATCCCAAAGAGATCTTAGAGGAGGGAAAGGGCCCCACATGTGCAAGAATGTTTGTGGCAGCCCTTTTTGTAGTGGCTAGAAAATGGAAACTGAATGGATGCCCATCAATTGGAGAATGGCTGAATAAATTATGGTATATGAATGTTATGGAATATTATTGCTCTGTAAGAAACGACCAGCAGGACGATTTCAGAGAGGCCTGGAGAGACTTGCATGAACTGATGCTGAGTGAAACGAGCAGAACCAGGAGATCATTATACATGGCAACAACAGTATTACATGATGATCAATTCTGATGGACATGGCTCTCTGCAACAATGAAATGTCTCAAACCAGTTCCAATTGTTCACGTAAGAAAACCATATACATCCAGAGAGAGGGATATGAAATGTGGACCACAATATAACATTTTCATGCTCTCTATTGAGGTTTGCTTGCATTGTGTTTCCTTTCTCTGATTTTCTTCTTTTTTCTTGTAGATAGGATTTTTCTTGCACAATTTGTCAAGTATTTCAAAATTATTAACATGTAGTAGACTTCCTGCCATCTAGGGGAGGGGAGGGGACTGGGGGTAAAATTTGTAATGGAAAGCTTTGTAAAGATCAATGCTGGGGAACTACCCATACATATGTTATACAAATAAAAAGCTTTAATAATAATTTTTTTAAAAAAAGAGTCATTGGAAATTTCTGAGCAAAAGCGTGGCTTGATCACATTTATGCATAATACATTTGCCACAGAATAGAAAATGGATTGGAGTGACTATAAAGGTAGAAAAATGTTAGGAGAAAATTGCAGTAATTCAGGTGGCTGTACCACACTAGTGGGAATGGAAATAGAAAGCAGGGTACTAATATCAGAGTTTTAGTAATCCTAGGCACCACTGATTATGAGAATTGAGAAAGAGAAGACTCAAAGCTATAAGAGTCAATTTGTCAAACAAAGGAGTTAATGTGAGTCATAATCCAACAAACAGAAATCGTGAGGCCAGAAGGAAGACCAGATTTGGAGGCTGGGCAATACAGTGAGGTAGGCTTGCACATACTCAGTTTGAGGAGCTAAGTGGGACTCCCAAGTTGAGATGTCTTATAGGTAGATGGAGATGCACATCTGGCAGGAGGGGGCAGTCAGGCTTGGAGATGGGGATTTGGGAGTCAATTGAATACAAGTAATAACTGAAGTCATGTTACTGAATGAGATTGTCAAGGAAAAGAGATGATCAAGGACAGAAGATGTCCCTGAAGGTGCTGTGTCTTCAAAGCCAATGGAGGAGAGAGTGGACAATAATAGGAAATGCTGCAGAGGATAAACTTTTTTGAACTGGAAGGGACCATAGCAGTCATTGAGTCTAACACTCTGATTTTAGAGGTGAGGAAACTGGATCACAGGAAAGGTTAATTAGCTTGCTCCTGATTGTGCAGCTAGCAAGAGAATAGAGTAGGATAAAGACTGAAAAAATGGCCACTGGGTTTAAGAGGTTACTAGTGACTTTTTAAAGAGCAGTCTAAGAGTAATACAGGTAGAAACCTGTTTGGTGAAACAGAGAGGTCCAGGGAGAAGAACTTGAGTTGGAATCAAAGGATGCTCATATCCTTGCTTCTTCTACTTACTACCTGTATGATGGTCATCTCACTCTTTTTTTGTTTCACTTTCCTCACTGGATAAACAAAAAGGTTGGATTAACATGACAACTAAGAAGTCTTCTCACACTAAATCTGTGATCCCATACTTATATCAAGGTCAAGTGGAATATGAACAAGTTTTCAAGAATTTATGGCTGTGCAGAAGAGGAGAGAGAAGGGATGGCAGCCAAAGGAAGGGCCCTTCTAAGATAAGAAAGAACCAGTGGGAGTAAATGAAAATACAAGAAAAAGAGAGAAAGAATGATTATTGGAGAAAGGGCTTGATTAAACTGGAGAAGGCAAAATAGAATAGAATCAAAGCCACAAGCAGAATGATCAGCTTCAATGACTTTTCTGTGACCAGTGGGATGGTGAAGAAAATAAGGAATAAGGCTGAGTTTTCAGAGGCAGAGGATGGGATTTATTGGAACTTTTGTTGAGTGACTTTGATCTCAGTGAAATAAGAGGCTATCTCACATTATAAATATTCCAAGGCAGCAATAAGGATATAACCTGAAGAAAGAAAGGAAAAGTTTTAGAGTTGTTATTATGGGAAATGAGATAGAGACTTCATAAAAGAATATGTATGTCTGGCATGTATGCGTCATATGTGGAAAAATTTGCCCTATTTGCATGTCTCCCCATGCAATGATTTTAATGTAAGGGGTAGTATTCAAAGTGAGAATGAAAATCAATATAAAGAGATATAGATTCTCCATATTACACTCCTCAACCCCTCCCAATTTCATACCACTTAAAAGCAGACACATAGAATTAATCATCAATTATCTTAAAAGTTATGAAATGAGGAAATTGGATTAAATTAAGTTAAAGTTCCTTTCATTTCTAACTCTATGATCTTAGGATCTGTGCACATAGAATGAAATCACTCAATAGTAGATATGATTATCCTTTCCCAAACAACTTTCTTTTTGGCCTTGGAATAATATGAAAAATGTTTCTGTAAGAAACCCAACTACCTGATTAAAGTCCCGACTTTATAGAAGGTTATGGGGGAAGGAGATAGAGATAAAGGAAATCTTCCAGATGAATCATCTCCCTACAGAGAATTAAGAGGCAGGTAAGGGCACCCACAGAGATATACTCACTTCTGACTGTCAGCATCCACCGGCTGGTTACACGGCCTTTGCTGTTATAGGCCATGCAGCTGTAGCTGCCACTGTCTTCCATCTGAGCCTTCTGCAGGCACAGGCAATGGGTAACATCCTCATCTTCGTATATCTGGATCCCTTCACCTTCTTTCAGCAAGGTGCTGCCCCGGAACCATTCCACAGTTGGCTTTGGAGTCCCTGAAACTATAGGAATACATAATTGCTTCTAAAGACCATAAAATAGTGTTAGTGGCTGGGGGTGAGAGAGATGAGTAAGTAAATTAGAGCACAAAGCCCAATGGCCAAACTACCCCTACCTGTCTGCTCCCTACCTCTTTTTCCAGTGCCTTTTATCCCAAGGATATCCTGACTGCACCTTTTCTTAGCATCCTTTTCCTAGTCATGGCCTCACTTTGTAATTTATTGCAAAAAATTTCTAAGGACAAGTACCATGGAACATTTTTAAACCCCCTGTGGGTGAGTAGAGCCAAACAAACAGAACAAGCTGGAGATATGAAAGTCGGGACACAAACAGAAGTTGGATGAATTTCAAAGTGAAGAAAATGGCATTTGCAAATGGAAGCCATTCCTCCCAAGAAGGGAAGCTTAACATGCTGGACCAAAGGTAGGTCTTGTATAACACAAGTGGGTTAGATCATGATATAATCATTTTTAGGTATTGAGTTACTGTTTCCATAAGCCCTGTGGAACCAATATTATCTCAAGTATTGGGGGTCGTACTTGCCCTGCAGGGCACAGGAATGCAGTACCTGGCAGTGACAAGAGCAGGGATTGTGAATGTGATGGACAGCCCTGCGAAATAGGAAGAGCTAAATCCCTCAGTGAACACCTGGTATTGGTCCAGCAATTCATTTTGCTAGAAGATGATATTCAGAGAGCCAAGGATTATGGTTATACCAAGCTCAGGGCACAGCCTTGTTTACTGGGCCTTAACTATGGGAAACAGGGTATCTCCAAAATAATTTTGACTTTTGTCAGACTGGGAAATGCTGAGCCCTCCCTGTATTAAGTATTTCCTGAAACTGGAGGTTAGATCTCCTTGCCTTTGTGATTCCTCCTACTATACCCATGGCTCTGAAGGGCCCTGAGAAGCTTGGAATGGAAAATAAATGAAATTAATGGGGGGAACTATTAGACCTTAAGGAAAACATTGTCTCACTCACCCTGACTTCTAAACTTGACTTCATCTCCTTCCTGGATTTCCTGGCTCTCAGGCTGTATCAAGAATTGAGGGGACCCCCCAAGGGCCTTGTTTCTTCGGTTTTCAAGGGTAATTTTCTTTGTGGCTATTTTGGTTTCCAGTTCCTGGCTCTTGGAATCAGGCTCCTTTGTCAGAGGAGATCGTATAGACTGAGTTGTGGGCTTCTTCTCTTCCCCTTGAAGTGCGAAGTTGCCTGTGGCTTGTACCTTGGATTCAACAGAGGCTCTTACGGACTGCAGGATGATGGTGCTCGATGTCTTCTGAAGCACTGGGGCCACCTCTGGGACTTTCTCATTCAGCTTGGAGGGGGGCTCTGGACGAGATTCACTCAGTGATTGAGCTTGTCTGTGGGTTCTTTCATTTTCTCTAGGGAACTTTCTTGGGACGTCTGAGGGATTGTGACTCGGATCTACACTTTCTAGACCACTCAATTGGTGATGTTGTGAGATTTTATCAGCTGTCACCTTCTTAATTTCTGAACTTTCTGTCACAACTGCATTCAAGGGATATCTATGGTTAGGAAGAAAGAGGAAATGAATTGGTTTAGAGAATAAAAGAATCATCAGGACACGTAGAGACATTATTCACCACAAAGTCAGAAACGAGGGATTGTAAAAATCTCATGAAGTCAAAAAGAGTTAACACCAAAATATCCTTCCCACACTGGAAGTTGTGTTTCATGGGGAAATGTTAAAATGAATAATAACCCCTAAAACTAACTAGTCTGAGAGCCATAGAAAATCCTGAACAATAATAATAATAGTTTGGTAAAAAAAAATAATAGTTGTATAAATAACAATATTTATGTAGCACTTTAAGGTTGGTGTATATTATTCATTCGATCCTCACAACAATCTTGTGAGGCTGATACCATTTTATGCCCATGTTACAGATGAGGAAACTGAGGCTGAGAAAGGTTAAGGGATCTGCTCAGGGTCACATAGTGAGTGAGTGTCCTATCAGGAACTGAACTCAGGTCTTTCTGATTCCAGCATTCTATCCGTTATTGCCTCCTAGCTGCCAAATGATACAAGAGATCTTAGAGATCATCTGTGTCGAGAAACTTATTTTTAGATAATAATACTGAAGCCTGTGAAAGGTAAAAATGACTTGAGATCACTTGGCTTATAAGGCACAAAGGCTGGGATTTAAACTCAAGTCTGTACTTATATAGTAAGAATAAACTATGCAATTAGGACAACATGCAAATAACTACTGATAATTTCAGAGCAAACTTAATACTATTCCCTTTCCCTTTTTAGCTCATTTTAATGATAGAAAACTCAATAATCAAGAGACTTAAACATACCTATTTGTCTTATCTGTACCTGGAAAAAGAAGAGAGAAAAAGATAAGTGACTGTTAATAAAGCATCTTACAAACCAAAGGAAAGATAAAACAAGGCCTCTATGACTTTTCACAGTATTTTAACATCCCCAAACACTGAATTATCTTTGCCCTTTCTATATCCTCACTCTAGTCAACCAGCCCTAAATCCTACTTTGAAAATGTGCTGAATTTTTTTTTTTCCCCTTATGGTTCACACCCCTGAAAGGTATCATGGCAGAGGTGGAAAAGAATGTAGAAGACCCAGGTTCAAGTCCTGGATCAGACACACTTTAAGGCACATGACCCTTGACAAGTCTTCCTCAGTGCCTCCAAGCAACTCACTGAGACAAGAAGTTTGCACAACAACCTAATTTTGTACCTAGATAATCTAAAAAAATGAACCAAAAAGTTATCAAATATAAAGAAACTGAAATACCAAAAGAAATATGATAAAATCCATAAATATCTTATTTCCCTATGACATACAACTAGAAAATACAGAGAGATACAATCTATTAACCATGTTAAATTAATTTATGGAATAAAAGATGCATTAAAAAAATCTAAAAGCCTAATGGGAGAAATAAAGGAATGTATAAATACTTTGAGGCTAGTTGGAAAAACCAACAAGAATAAAGATAAAACAATCTAAGTGAATGCAGAAATTAATTGCAATACCAATCAAAGATCTTGTATATGCTATAAAACTCGATAAATTAATATTAAAATCTACGTGGAAGAATAAGCAGACATGAACATGAAGACTATACATAAATGCATGCATATATACTTCAATGTATAGAAATCTACATATATGCATATACACGCCAACTTACAGCTTCATAAAATGCTATAAAGCCTCACAGATTTCTAACCAAATCACCTAACTGCTGTCTTTCTCATAACTGATCAGTAAAATAATGAAAATAAGAGGACTTATGTCTCAGAGTTGTTGTAAGGATGAAGTGAGATATTTGTAAAGCACTCTGGAAACATTAAAATGCTACATAAATGCTCTTGTTGTTAACATTGATATTATTATATATAGGGTACACCAAAAATCTTATTGTGATTTTATGTTATTAAATGCTTAAAATGGTGCCAAGATTTCTGGGAAATTTTGTATCACATGAATATATTTGTATCACATATATAATATATATTATATGCAGAGAAATAATATGTATGAGTCTTGTAGTTCAGTCATTTTATTCATGTCTTACTAGTGACTCCATTTTGGATTTTCTCAGCAAAGATATTTAGTGATTTGCCATTTCCTTTTCCAGCTCATTTTACAGATGAGGAAACTGACGTAAACAGGGTTAAGATATTTGCCCAGGGTCACACAGCTATCAAATCTGAAGAAATATTTCAATTCAGCAGGCTTAGCACTCTATTTGCACTACCTAGCTGTTCCAAGATGTGGGTGTATGTGGGTGTATATATATAGGTCTATACACATATTTGTACATATGTGTACAAATATAAATTTAATTTAAATGTAAATGTAAAATATGTAGGTACCATATAATATGGAGCTGAAAACAAAAAAATGAATAATTAAATAGAATGACCTAGAAAAATATTCAAACTACGATAAGAAATTGAGACAAAACAGAAATAAAAGAACAACAAAAAGAAGGATTTCTTCATTTAGTACTTGGCTATCTGTCTTTTAATTATTTTTCCTCACTAAGCATTCTAGTCATCATTTAATTACTGTATTAAATACCAATGATGAATAAACTTGTGTTCACACAAACTTCACACTGACAAATACAAGATGGGATAAAGAAAATCCATTATAAAACATATTAATAAAACAAGCAATAGAAGAAAGCAAAACAAGATTCTTGGTAGATAGGAGCAGGGGAAGGGAGAAGCTTTTATGCATTTCAAAAAGAGAGGTATTTTATTTATTTTCTTCTTTTGGGTAAGGTGATTTTATTTATCTTGGGAGAATCTCCTGAGGAAATCCCCAAGCAGATAAGTCTTTTTTCTGCAAATGACAGTTTTAGCAAATTGCCATCAGCACTGACAAGTGAAGTGACCTGTTCAGGCTAGCATAAGTCCAAGACAATATTAAACTGAGTTTTTTCTGACTCTGAGGCCAGCTCTTTATTGATTACTCTATCACTACTGATTTTCTGTAGTAAATAAGTCTAAAAACCGATTTAAGAGAAATCATTATATACATACATACATATATTATGTATATATATGTGTGTATATATATATATGGAGAGAGAGAGAGAGAGAGAGAGAGAGAGAGAGAGAGAGAGAGAGAGTAGAGATAGCACTAGATTTGATATAATAAGAGAGCATTAGATTTGGAAGCAGTAGAACTGTTTCAATCCTTTTCCACTAGGAGAGAAGGATTTTTCCCCCTTCATTTCTTTTCTCATTTACTATTTTAAAGTTATATTCTTAATAGCAGAATCACTGGATGAAAGGGTCTCATCAGTTTTATGACTATTATGTATTGCTATATTTATTTTTAACTGTCTTTTCCAGTTTTATGGCAAAGAGTGGTACTTCAAAGTTATTTTAATTTTTTTTTTAAAAAGGATCACAGATTTAGAGTTGGTAGGGCCTTTAGTCACCATCTACTCCAAATTCTTTATTTTATAATTAAGGAAAATGCAGTTAAAGGAAATTAAGTAATTCATTGAGGACACACACACGCACACACACACACACACACACATATATATATAAAATGGAAAATGCAGTTAAAGGAAGTTAAGTGATTCATTGAAGATTCATGAAGATTCATGAAGACATATAATAATAGTCAGAAGGGGGATTTGGACCCATTACCACTATTGCTGTACCAGAAAGAACATGGAGCCTATCAACATAGGCCAGTGACCTTGACTTTGATTCTTAGGAAAATTATGGAACATATGATGAAAATTATGTTAACAGTGAAAGGAGGAAGAAGTGATTTCAAAGGAATAGCCAGACTTCATCAATAATATCTCATGCCAAATTAACTTAATTTCCTCTTTTCTCAGGATCCCTAGATTATTAAACCAGGAGAAGGTTGTAGATACAGTTTACCCGGGTTTTATCAGGGCATTTTACAAAACCTGTCTTGCTGATTTGAGGGACAAATAGACTAGACCACAGTTCAACTAGTTGGATTTGGAACTGGTTGAATAATGGGACCCAATGAGCAATCATTCTCTCCTTTGCTGGATCCTTCTCCAAATCATGTTCTCTAATTGTAGGTGTCCCTCAGGCTTTGGTGAGGGGCACTCTTCTCATTCTCTACTACTTCACTTAGCAATCTCATCAGCTCCCAAGAATTTATTTCTCTCAATACTGATGATTCTCAAATCTACCTTCCTTGCCCCAACCTCTCCATTGCTTCCAACCTACATCCAATCTATTGTCAAGGCCTATCTATCAAATTCACCTTTATCTTTCCAATATACTCTGTTCTCTCCCCTGAAACTGCCCCTATTTTAGTGCAATTCCTTGTCATCTCATACCTTGATCACTGCAATAACCTGCTGAGGTCTACCTACCAAACTACCTACCTACCTACCTACCTCTCTTCTCTCTAATCCATCCTCCACTAAAGGGATTTTCCTAAAACACAAGAATGATCACGTCACCTCCCCCAATCAATAAACTTCAGTGGCTCCCTATTGTCGACAGGAATAAGAAATACTTCATTTTGGCATTCAAGCCTTTCATAGCCTAGCTCCCTCATACCTTCCCAGTCTTTTTATACGCTAAGGCCCTGTTATTCCTAATCTGAGACTATTACTCTTTCTATTCACTTCTTGTTGATTTTTTATTTAATTCCAGAATTGACTCCCCCAATCCTCACCATTCATTTCTTTTATGCCTTCCAATATACAAAAAAAAAAAAATTCCTCATCATTTTGCTTAAAAACAAAAACAAACAACCTTGACTCTGCTTCCCCTTATAGGTGCCATACTATTTTTTTTTATTTCTGTTCACTTTCTTCATTTATAAAATGAAAATAATAATAATAATACCCACTTTCCAGAGTTTCTAGGAGAAAAATGAAAAAAAAAATTAAGTTTTTATGGGAAAGGAATGGTGAGGATTTGGGGGAAGGGGAGGTTCAAAACAGAAGATAGTAGAGGGGAAGGGAATAAATATAAGTGCCAAATCTTTCCAGATTGGGAATATCTGGAATTGAGGGTCTTTTATAGAGGAAGTGAGGCATTTCTTACTCAGGATTGCAGGGAAAGTGATCTTGAACAAGTCTTTTAATCTAAAGTCTCTTAACAAGACCTGGAGAGATATACATGAATGATGGTAAGTGAAATGAGCAGAACCAGGAGATCATTGTACATGGCAACAACAAGATTATGCGATGATCAATTCTGATGGACGTGGCTCTTTTCAACAATGAGTTGATTCAGACCAGTTCCAATGATCTTGTGATGGAGAGAGGCATCTACACTCAGAGAGAGTATTGTAGGAACTGAGGGTGGACCACAACATAGTATTTTCACTTTTGTTGTTGTTGTTTGCTTGCATTTCATTTTCTTTCTCATTTTTTCCTTTTTGATCTGTTTTTTCTTGTGCAGCAGATAATTGTATAAATGTGTATGCATATATTGGATTTAACATATACTTAACATGTTTAACATATTTTGGATTACTTGCCATCTAGGGGAGGGACAGGGGGGAAGGAGAGGAAAATTTGGAAAAGAATCGTATATACGCATAGATGAGAAACATTATTCTTTTATAATTTTTGAAAATAAATTTTAAAAATTAAAAAAAAATAAAGTCTCTCATCTATGAGTCTATACGATTCCTAGTGCTGATTCATATTTGGGTTGAAAGAGGAGGAGGATAAAGATGGATGCTTAAGGTATAAGGGAAGCAGGAGTATGAATTATTAAAGAGAGGGAAGTCAAATGGGATGAGATTAGGGAAAGAGACAGGAGAGCTTCTGCAAAACAGCTCTTGTAGTGCTTTTGTTATAAAATCAACAAGAAGTGAATAGAAAGAATAATAGTCCCAGATTAAGAAAAACAGGACCTTAGAGTAGGCCAGGCCTATAAAGTTCCACTGCTTCTCCCAACAGACAGTGGAAGTATGCTGTAGCACATAAGAATGGGTACCTGTAAATCATGGCTGTCTACCTTGCCCATGACGAAGACCAACCCTAAGACTATACACATGCCTTTGTGCATGTACTCAAGGGATAAATGAGAGATTCTGGCAGTATTCTCTCTAGGGCCCAACAGTATCTGGAAGTACCTAATCCCCAGCACCTATGCCATCCTGGACCGTACCTTGGATGATGAGCTCTGAAGACATGGACGCCTTCCCTGCTACATTCACTGCTATGCATGTGTAGATACCCACATCAGACAGCTGGACCCCCTGGATCTCCAACACTTGCACCCCAGTCTTCTCAAGCATATGGATTCGGGCACTTGGCTCCAATGGGACCTGCTCCTGTGTACATGGAGGAATAAGGTATCTAGGTAACAGAAAAAACTCCGCCTCAACCCAAATTTTTGGCTGCTTCTTCCAAGGGTGGGCTGAAAATCACAGGAATTATTTGCTTAAACACCAGAGTAATACTTGAGTCAAATAACAGGTCAAGTCAAACACTAAGGCCTGGAGCAAAAGTGTCTTCCAATCTAGAGTTCCACCACCATAATCAAAGAATAGTCTTCAATCTATAGTAAATAATAGTCAACAAACATTTATTAAGTACCCACTAGGTGCTAAACCCAGCAACAGGCAATTGGTGGAATGACAAATAAGGGTGTTGGACTTGAAATCTGGGCGACCCAGGTTTGAATCCTATCTCAGACATTTATTTAGTGGTATGACCCTAGACATACCCACCAGTGCTGTCTCTGTTATCTCCAGTTTAGCCTGTGGATATTTTGTTCCTACCATAATCGATCACATGTTGTCTCCCCCATTAATCTAAACTACTGAAGAACAGAAATTAACTGTCTTTTGCTTTTCTTTGTATCCCAACCAATTAGCACAGTATCTGGCACATAGTAGGAACTTGGTAAATTTTTACTGACTTTGTGACTAACCTCTTTCAGTCTGAGTTTCCTCATCTACAAAATGGGGATAATAACACCTGCCTCCAAAGTTTTTGGAATGATCAAATGAGATAGCACATAATTTCTGAACCATAAGGTGGTGTGAAAATGCTATTATTATTATTAATTATTATTATTATTATTATTCAACTGAGATCCATCACTTCCTTTACAACAATAATTATTTTCATTCAGTATTTTTTTGTGCTATCTCCTATATGGAACAAGTAACACAAATATTAATCCCACCCTCAATTCAGTTTTCCTTCACATAATTCAGAAACACATTGCATTAGAGTTGCAAGGACTGTTAGGATACTGTTTAATCTAATCTCTTCATTTCATTAATGAGAAAGATAGGGCTCAAAGAGGTCCAATGATTTGCCAGTGGTCAAGTCCAGTCATCCATATAAGCCATGCAGTCACCTTTGTTGTCCCTCATGGTATAACACAGGGAAGATTTCAGAGCAGGTGAAATCGATCCTTGATGCCATGCCCCGCTCTCCATAGGCAGCCAGTCTCATTAACCCTGCCTTCCTTGATCCTGACCCAGCTATGTTTACCACCCAAAGCTTGTCCCTGCCTCTTCATCATTGAAAATGACCTGTTTCACACCCAAAGGGCACAAAATGTCAACTAACTACTCAGGTAGAGACACAAAAGAGAAAGGTATAAATCCTATTAGGTCAAAGCTGGAATGTACTTTAGCGATGATTTAGTTTAAATCTTTTTTTAAAAGGAGGAAGAAGCTGAAGTAGAGAGAGCTTCAGTTCAGTTTTTGCTTAGTCATCCAAATGGTTAAGGCTATATAAAGTTGGGGCTAGACAGAACCTATGTTTCTTAATTCTCAACCTACTGCTCTTTTCATTAGATAATGCCTACTTTTAAATGGTAAATTTAAAAAATAAAATTTTAATGTATATTAAAAAATTTTAAATGTATTTTAAAATGACTTCCAAGATCAAGTGCTAATCTCTGAGGTCTGATTTGTGATTCTAGTAATAGCAATAGTACAGGTGGGGAAGACACATTTGAGAAGAAAGGGACCTTTAAGAACCCACTTCTGGTTCCATAATTCCTACACGCTCTGCCTATGTCAACTGTACCATGTCTCAAAAGACATCTCCTCAACCTAATTAAGATAAATATATATATATATATATATATATATATATTTTTTTTTTTTTGCTTTATGACTAATGGTGTCTTGGAGGACTCTTTCCAGTCTGTTTTCAGGGCACAGTATATCGCAGCTCTCCACCAATGTGTATACCCAATGAAAGCTGTCACCCAGGATGACTAGATAAGAGATCAAAAGAGAAAAGCATTTTGGTACTTTCTGGCATTGTGGCTGCTGGAACACAACAAGCTCACTGGATTGAGGACCTCTCTCCAAACATGGATTTAAATTTCATTAATCCCAGGTTTACACCAACCTCCCACATCAGTTCCCAGAAGAAAAAAAAAAAAAAAGAAAAAAAATATCTTCTTTTCTGTGCCCCAAGCCCTCTTCTGGCACTGGTAATGAATTTCATATCCTTTCTTGGAAATGGGTCAAGGCTGTGGGAAGAGTGTGTGTGTGTGTGTGTGTGTGTGAAAGTGACACTCATTCTCCTGTTTCCCTTCCTCTAGTCTGCTCTCGAGGAGTGTGGAGCCACACAAGGCAGAGTTGGGGTTCCCAAAATTATTGAGTCAGGAAGCCCAAAGGTCACTGTAGATCACATGTGGCCTTACAACTTGATGCAGGACATCCCTTTGATAAACTGGGCAATCAGGAGATTCTAGGAGGAATACAAAGATAAGGGGCAGCTAGTTCTAGTATTTACCCACCAGGTAGTTGGAGGGCTCCACCACCCAGACACAATGAATAATAAGAAATGAACAATGGCCACGGGACACAAGAGATCTGATGGATTTTAGGACAACTGATGATTGTGACAAAAGCCAAGAAAAGTAGATGACCAGGTGAAGGAATAGCCTCTTGAAGGTAACCCCTAATTCCTGACATACAGCTGATCCTAGTTAGATGGTACAGAAGCTAGAAAATAAGTTCTAGGAATAGAAATACAGTGAATAAAACAATCAGGAAGACTAGAGTTCAAATACTGCCTCATACACTTGCAAGCTACCTTGGATTGTGAGTATGAAATAAGGTGAAATATATAAAGTAAACCTTAATCTATTTGTAAACCTTAAAATATTTCATGCTGTTAGACCTTATTAATTTTATAGATGTCATAACTAAAGGTAAATTGAAATGAAAATGCGAAGACCCTGGGGAGAGCAGGAAGAGATATTAGACTTGGAATATGGAGGGCTGCTTTTGAGTTTCAGTTCCAAGAACTAAACTAAATTGTGTATTTCTGAAAAAAAAATCTATGAATTACCTCCCAATGGAAGTGGTATGGTAGGAGAAGTGCCATGGCAGGAGTTGAGTTATCTGGGTTTCAGATTTTCCTAGGTTCTAGGTATTTGGGTTCTAGGAGCTGCTCTACTATAAAATCCTTGTATGATCTTGGCCAAAGCAATTCCACTCTCTGAATGTCCATTTCCTCACCTATAACATAATGACTCCTAAAGGTTTCCAAGTAGAAGATTCTAATTAGAGTAGTGTGATTAAAAAACAAACAAAAAACCACTTCATAAAAATAAGGAATTTGATAAATATGAGCTCTACAAACATAAAAGTCAACCTTATTGGAGAAGGGCCTGACTATCCCACCAACAACTACTGACCAACTGCCACTGAAAATCCAAGAATGCTGGGAATGGCAGGCTCCTATAGCCAACATCCAGAGGAGAAACCTTTGTGGAGATATAACTTGTCAACTATGTAGATAAGGCAACCTTCTACTCCTTAACAACAATAACTTCTGAAGATTCAAAAAATAAAGTTCTTTGGTACTTTCAAATGGTTCAATATCAGAAACAAATATATTTCATTCATGGAAATGACATTAAATTACATGTATTATGTTCTGCTTTTCCATAGCACTCTAAGGACTGCTGAACTTTTAAAATCACTGGACTTTGCACCTGAAGCCTTCTAATTTGTGTGAAGTCCCCTGGCCAGAATGTGAACCCCTTGAGAGAATAGGCTGCCTTCTGTATTTGTATCCCCAGTGCTTAGTACAGAGCTTTCCATATAATAAGCACTTAATAAATGCTTTTCCATTCATATATTATCACAAGCAAGCTATAATTTACTTCTCTGAAGAGTCCAGCATCTGGCCAAGGTGAATGACCAACCAGATTAGCCTGAGAATGGAACCTGGAGACAAGGACATTCCCAGAGAAAAGAGAAACACCTGCTCATTTCAAGATTATGTAGTTGGAGAAGTAGTTAAGACCCAGATCAAATTTGTACCAATGTCAATAAATATTTATTAAGCACTTAACTATGTGCCAGACATTGTGTTATTATTCCAAATCAATGGAATGAGTTCTGAATCTACAACAGAGAACTTGAGTTGAAATTCTAGCTTTTTTGCTTAATGTTTAAGTGACTTTGGTTAATTTATTCAACCTTTCCGGACCTCAGTTTTCTCATATGTAAAATGAGGGAGTAAGACTAGATGACCCCTAAGGCAACTTCCAGTTCTAAAGCAACGATTGGGTGTTGAATGTTCCGGGAAAAGGAAGATGGATTGGGTACTTCAAGGGTATTATAAAAGTCATCATGAAGAAGATACCAATGTATTTATTTCCCAATGGAAATGACAGCAGATAAAAAGTAGGCATTTGATTGCTAACTAGCAAATAATAAGGAATTGAAAAGGAAAAATGGTTGTAATCCTGAGATCTGTAGCTGATCAGGAGTTTTGTGAGAATTAGGATCTTGTAGTTTAGGAGTATTAGTCTAATTTTGGGACATGACTCATAGAGAGTTCATTCTCCTTACTTGGGAGACAAGGAGGAAGAGTGAATTGGATCAATGAATGATGTAGCTTTATAGATATGAGGGGTACCAGACAGTCCTTGGGAATTCTAAATAGAAGGTTGGCAAGTCTGTACCCATCAACAGGGTCTCACCCTGCTGGTAAGCACTGGGGTACAATCCAGCCATTCCTTACCTTCAGCCAGGTGACCTGGGGTTGGGGGCGACCAGTGATCTTGCAGGAGAAGCGACCTGTTTGGCCTTCTCTTGCCACCACTCTGCTAAGCTTAGTAGCAAATCTGGGGGGGCTCTCTCCCCAGATGCTGGGCAGGTTATCCGTGGGGGCTGCCAGCCTGCCCCTGGAAGGCAATTGGAATACAATTAATTCTGACTTGTGTTATAAAGCCATTGAGAGTACAGTCCTCTCCCTCCCATTTCCCTCTGGAAGCTCTGAATCTTTTCTCTCATGTCCAAGGAGCCCCGTGGGGAAAGGCAGAGAAACGAGGCTCCTTTACTGGACTCTCAGGTTCTCTGCTTTCTAAGCTGACACCCTGGTTTTTGGGGGGTCTATTTCACATGAGAAAACTCCTCCATTTCACCTAGAATTCAAGGGCTAAGTCATCAGCTTAGTCTGTCTCTTAAAAAAAGAATCAAGAGAAGACTTGTCTTAAAGCGAAATGATGCCGGAGTAAGGGATGCTACCTAAACTGCAAACACTCCGATACCCTCCTCCCCACTGCACTCTCACCCTGATGATTGTCATTCTCCAAATCAACAAAGGAAGCATCACTCAGGCCACAGGCAGTCCCTCCCCCATCTGCTGACAGCTTCTACTACACTCACCCCAGGCCTTTGACACCAGAAGACTCTCCTCTAGACATCTTCGCAGAGCTTCCTGCAAATAGGAAACCAAACAGGAAAGGTTAAGGGCATTGATCCATCCTACAGACTCTGAGTAAAGTAGGGGATGGAGGACCAACCATGAGGGCTGGAGTGGATTCTTATTGCCCACTTTGTGGCGGTGGCGATCCAGTGCTTGCCTGTTAAATTAACCAGTTGGGTTCATGCACAAAATGCCCTCTCCGATCTCATTTCCTTTGCTCAGGCTGCCCCCATATTTGAGATTTCCAACGTTGTACAGATCATTCCCATTTTGGAGCCTTTGCTAATATTTGATAATATTCAGCACTTGGTACAGTGCCTGACACATAATAAGTGTTTGATAAACATTTTTTGACCACGTGACTTTAAAAAGTTGGAGATGCATCATTTCTCTCAACCAAGTGATTAATATTTCTTTCCTGGATGGAACTGACTTCCATTGCCATGACCTTCTACCAAGGGATACTTAGGCATGTGAAAAGTGAGAGAGAATTAATTGCCTTTAATAGACATTTTAAGCATGCTACACTTTGCATTAGGACCCCTGTAGGAATCTGCTCGTATCAAGGACATTGGCAAATAGTGCCAGAATGTAGGAGCAAAGGTAGAGAAGTTCTGGATAAACACTATTAATAATAATGACACAAAGCTCAGATAAGCCTCTTTCTTAAACAAATCAAAGACCTCAGTTTAAACAGGTATGGGAGTTGAGAACATTCCAATGACCTGAAAAGACTGCAAGATGTTTTTGTTCCTATGAGATCCAAGAAGCAGTACTGTACGTATGAAATGCATGTTGGTTTCCTTGTTAGACTCAATCAAGCCATCCTTTCTGGTCTTCACACACAGCACTCCAATTCCCATTTCTGGACCTCTGTACAATCTGAACCCTATGCCTGGAATCATCCCTTCTTCCTTCTGCCCCAAACAATTTTTTTCTTCCTTTAAGACATGGCTCAATTACCATTATCTATATGAAACTTCCCTGATATTCTCAAATGCTCATGCCTTACCCCTCAACTATGCTGCATTTAACTACTTTGTATTTATTCTCTTTAGTTTTATTTGGCATATGCTTATGTATGTACTTGCTGTCTCCCCTGCTGAAAAGTGACTCCTTCCCAGAAGAATTTTTTAATTCATTCTTCTTTCCCCAGTGCCTACAACTATGTACGGAACAAAGAAGATACGTAATAAAAGTTGGCTTTTCTGGGGATCCCTCTTTCCACAACATAGTTCAGGGGTGAGGAGCTTTTATTCTGCCAAGGGCAACTGGGATATTTATAATATCATTTGGAGGCCATACAAGATTACAGTGGGAGACTGGTAGATCTAGCTTTTAGTTCATCATTGCCTCTGGTTGCCTTAGCCCAATCCTTCTCCAGTTTATCTGGGAAGATGAAGTTCTTCCTTAAAATAACAGACTCAGATCATGGATTTAGAGGAGGAAGAAACTGGTTATTGTCGTTGTATAGTTGGGGCATTTAAAGTCAAGTCAGATGAAGTAACTTCATTAGGCTCCCACACTTAGTGAGTGTCAGGAGAGGCAGGATTAGAACTAAGGTTTTTATTACTTGACTCCCTCTACTCCTTTTGAAAGGAAAGCACATAAGAAAGACACTCAGAGGAAAGAGAAGGAAGATAATCTAGATCTATAATGAGTGGCTGGGCTTGGCGAGGGGGCTGTAGTGGAATTGTAAGAATATGATATAAAGAAAAGAAGGGTGCAAAATGATTTGAGACTATATGAGGAAAGCTTCTACTTCTAAAATATAGTTTAACTCATGATGACAAAAACCAGTCACATATACCACAGAGATTAAAGAGAAAGAGAAAGATATACAAACCTATTTATGGCATTACTTTTGTGTTGGCAAAGAGTTTGCTGCCTATCAAGTGGAGAATTACTGAGCAAATTGTGGCATATGAAAATAATGGAATATTATCGTTACGGCTCCTTTTGTGGAAGCACAGAATTGGAAATCAAAGGGATGTCCATCAGCTGGGGAATGGCTAAACCAGCTATGATATATGATTGTAATGGAATGTTATTGTGCTGTAAGAAATGACAAGCAGGATGGTTTCAGAAAAACCTAGGAAGACTTACATTAACTTATGCATAGTGAAATGAACAGAACTGGAGAATACTGTTCACAGTGACAACAATTTTGTTTGATGAAGAACTGTGAATGACTTAGCTATTTTCAGCAATACAATGATCCAACACAGTTCCAAAAGACTAATGATGAAGCATACTATCTGCATCTAGAGAAAGAACTGATATTGATTGAATACAATTGATTGAATACAGACTGACAAGCTATTTTTCACTTTGTTTCTTTTTTCTTTTATTAGTCTTCTTGTACAAAATAATAAGAAAATGTTTTACATAATGGTATATATATATGTATACACACACACACACACACACACACATATATAACCTATATCTGATTGCTTAACATCTCAGAGAGGGAGGAGAGAAAAGAAATTGAAATTCAAAAGTTTAAATAAAATCATCTATAAAATTTTTTTAAAAATAAATGGGTTGCAAAAAATGATTATGCACAAATTGCATAACCTTTGATTCAGCAGTGTCTCTACTGGGTCTGAATGCCAAAGAGATTATAAAAAAGGGAAAAGGAACATATGTGCAAAAAATGTTTGCAGTAGCCCTTCATAAAAAAATCAAATTAAATTTTTTATTTTTAAAACTTTTTATTTTCAAAACATATGCACAGATAATTTTTCAACATTGACCCCTTACATAGCTTTGTGTTTCAGATTTTCCTCTCCTTCCCCCCAACCCCCTCCCCAGATGACAAACAGTCTAATATATGTTATACATATTAAAATATATGTTAAATCCAATATCTATAAACATATTTATACAATTCTCTTGCTGCACAAGAAATATCAGATCAAAAAAAGAAAGTAAATGAGTAAGAAAAGAAAATGCAAGTGAACAACAACAAAAAGAGTGAGAATGTTATGTTGTGATCCACATTCAGTCCCCACAGTTCTTTATCTGGGTGCAGATGTCTCTCTCTCCATCACAAGTCTATTGGAATTGGCCCAAATCATCTCAATGTTGAAAAGAGAATTAATAGCTTGGAAAAAATTTACTAAATAACGCTTTGAAAATTAAATTTATTGAAATGAAAGCTAATGACTCCATGAAACACTAAGAAATGATAAAACAAATTCAAAAGTCTGAAAAAATAAATGTAAAATATCTCATAGGAAAAACAGTTGACCTGGAAAACAAACTGAGAAAAGATAATTGAAAAATCATTGGACCATCTGAAAACCATGAACAAGGAAGATGGAAAGAGGAAGGTAGGAAGGAAAGCAAGAAGGAAAGAAGAAAGTTATACAGGAAAGAAGGCAAAATGGAAGGAGGAGGACAGGACAGAAAACCAAAAGATGGGTGAGAAGGCAAATGGGAAGGGAGGAAGAAAGGGAGAGAGAGAGAGAGACACAGACAGACAGAAACAGAGAGAGGGAGAGAGGGAGGGAGGAGGGGAGAGAGAGAGACAGAGAGACAGAGACAGAGATAGAGACAGACAAGAGAGATGGAGAGAGGGAGGGAGGGAGAGGGAGGAAGAGGGAGAGGGAGAGGGAGCAGAAGAGAGAGAGGGAGAGAAAGAGGGAGAAAGGGAGAGAAGAAAGGAGAGAGGGAGGAAAGAGAAGAAGGAAGAGAGGGAGGGAGAAGGGTAAGGGAGAGAGAGAGATTTTAATAGATTGCAAGTTCAGAGTTTAACAAGGCAGTTGTAATAGGGAAAGTCATCTTAGTGAGCCAAGGGAGGTGATAGTCCTGACTGACTTTGCCTCAGTCAGCCTTCATTTGGAATATCATGTTCAATTCTGGGCTCTACAATGTCTGAAACTGGAAAATTAGGGTATTTCCAGAATAGGAAAACCAGGATAGTAGAATGTATTTGAATCATGCCATGGAAGGTTTATCTAAAGGAACTAGATATTTCAGCCATAAGTATGACTATTTAGAAAGACATGGCAGCTGTCTTCAAATGCTGGAGAGGCTGTCAAATAGAAGTATTGTGGTGTTTCAGTCATTTTTTAGTTGGGTCTGACTGAAGCTGGTTATCTTGGCAAGGATACTAGAACAGTTTGCCACTTTCTTTTTCAGCTAATTTTACAGATGAGGAAACTGAGGCAAACCAGGTTAAGTGACTTGCCCAGGGTCACTCAGCTAGTTAGTCTCTGAGGCTGGGTCTGGCACTCTGTGCACTATGGCACCATCTAGTCACCCAGAAGAGGGATTAGATTTATTTCAAGGGAGAATTAGAAACAATTCATGGAAGTTATGAAGAACAATAGCTTCTTAAGGACAACAAACGTTATTAAAAACTTACTCTATGCAAAGTAACAGACTAGATGTTGACCTTATGCAGACTCAAATATAATAGGATCTGTCTTCTTACATTCTGCAGGCAGTGACAAAAGAAGAGAATAGTTCTACACATGAAACATCTCAAACCCAACATGTCCAGAGCAGAACTCCTTGTCTTCTCGCCTAAATCCTGACCTTCCCCACTTGACAGTTACTATCAAGGGAACCACTCTTCTCCTTGTCATGCATGTTTGCAAGTTGATGCCCTCTTCACCTCCTTATTCTCACTCATCCCACAAATATAATCAGTAGTCATAGCTTGTCATTTCTATCTCCACAATATCATTCATATATGGGTCCTTCTTTTAGCTCACAGGGCCACCATCCCTCAGATCCCAATAACGTCTTACTTGGACTACACAAATTACTCTACTCATCCAGTTCTATACTAATCATAATACTAAAGGGTTACTTTATAGAATTTGGCAAAACAATAACAAAATCCATTTGGAAATTATCCAAACTTTGCAGTAATGAATTAAAAAAATATAAAGGTAGATCAGTGGAATGACTATATACCTAGAAATAAATGTCAACAGGAGCCCAGTGTTTGAAAGTCCCAAGAACAGAAATTACTGGACAAGGGATATGTTATTACACAAGAACTGCTAGGAAAACAAGAAAGCAACATGGTTAAAAAACAAAAAGAAAGTTTTAGAAAAATATTTTACATAGTGGACCACAATATAATTCCAAATGGACAAACAATTTAAATGTAAAATCTCAAGGCAAAAAAGAGAACTGAAAGCTTTAGGTCCACCTATTAGTAATACAAAAAGGAGCTGTAATCCTATGCAGAATGGAAGAAATCATAAAAGAAAAAATTGACTCAATGACAAAATTAAAATGCTTTTGTAGAAATAAAATCAATTCAACTAGAATCACATAAAAGAAATGGGTTTTGTATTTTATTTTTATTAGGCCTAATACTATTTGTTATAAGAAATGATTCTCTGGGAGAAAGAAGAAGAGGAATATTGGAAGAAACTATGATGATGCAAGAAAAAAAAGAACATTAATATAAACATTAAAAAAGAAAGAAAATTTTTAATAAAATACAACAGACAATTTAACAATTTAACAAATGTTAAAAACTCCAAAAAGTCTAAGATTTGAATATTACATATAAAGAACATATATAAGCAAAATTAAGAAATTTTTTTTTGCTTAGGCAATTAAGGTTAAGTGACTTGCCCAGGGTCACACAGCTAAGGAATGTTAAGTTTCTGAGCCCAGATTTGAACTCAGGTCCTCCTGACTTCAGGGCTGGTGCTCTATCCACTGCACCACCTAGCTTCCCCAAGAGCTATTTTTTAAAAGACAAATCATTAAAGGATATAAACATCTTTCAAAAGGAAAGATATAATCAATAACAAAATGAAAAAATGTTCATCTCTGTTTTAAATTTAAGAAATGCAAACCAAAACAAACCTGGTATTATCTCATGTCTATCAAGTTGGAAAAGATGTCAAAGATGAGAAAATTAATTACTAAAGGAACTGGGAGAAGATGATGCTGGAGTTTTCAGCTGCTGATGCTTCAAAATAACACAACTGAAAATAGTTGGGTATTAAGCAACAAAAGATAGGTTCCATGAAGAGCAGTTTATCTTAGGAAGATTACTGACTATGAGAAAATAAATCACATGTACAGAAATGTGCACATCAGTACTATTTGGAATAAAAACTAAGAAACAAAGTATGCGCCTAATGACTGAGGAATAGTTGAATTTCTTAAGGCACTAAAAAGAATGACATATAATAAGAACTCAGATAAATCTGGGAAGGCTTGTATGAAGTAATTAGAGTGAACAAAGCAGAGCCAAGAAAATAAATATGCATGGGTGTTTGTTGGGAAGAAACTGTTGTCTGTCTGTCTGTCTCTGTCTGTGTGTGTGTGTGTGTATAAATTAATTTCAATTTAGCTTTAATTAAAAATTAAATATCTAATCAAGTTAACTATAGGAAGAGGTAGGCTGAATGAAAAAAAATGGCTCATATTAAGAAAAAGAAACAAAGAAAAGCTAACAAAGGTATATGATGGCAGAACAAGAGAAAAGAAAGAAAAAGAAAACCACTGTAAAACAAAAGAACCTATAACAAAAAGGTAGCAAGAAAAGTTCACAGGATCATAGAATCATGGACATAGAGTTTCTTGCCAGGGCTCCACTCTCCAACCATCTCCACTTTAACAAAAATTTAAATTTCACCCAATTTCCCCTGCTTTCAGAGTCAGGCTTTTTGACTTACCTTCATGCAACTTCTCAGTCTCCACTGCCCCATGCGCTATCTTCACTTTTCAGCACCCCTTTCTGTGCTGTGTTCTTCCATTAGAACATAAGTTCCTTGAGAGTAGGGACTGTCTTCCTTTCCTATATTTGTATATCCAATGCTTTACATAGTGTCTGGCATGTAGTAAGTACTTTCTCTGTCCCTCTCTCAATGTCTCTCTCTTAATGTCTCCCTCTCTCTCTCTCTCTCTCTTTCTCTCTCTCTCTCTCTCATTTATCATTATTATATTATCTTTGTATTTGTCTATCTACATCTATATCAATTATTTATCTGTCTTTCTGTTTATCAATTTGTTCATCTCTATTACCTATAGGTCTGTCTGCCTGGTCTGTCTGTCTAGTCTGTCCCTCTGTCTATCTATTGATCTATCTTTATTATCTGTCTGTCTGTCTGCACATCTATCGATCTGGAAGGAAATCGGGAGGTACCCTAAATACAAGGAAAGTTAATTCTGCAAAAGGGAGGGAGGGAGGGAGAAGAGCAAAAATCAAATAGAATCCATTGAGGGGGGGAAGGAAACAGGAAGAAAGAATCCATTAAAATGGAAATGTACACATGACGCATGAGTCTTGCAAAAAAGACATGGGGCAAGGAGAAGGTAAGGGCCGGGGGATAGAAGGAGTAACGTAATCAAGGGCGGTTTGGGGGGCGTTAGTCTTAGCACACTAGCTTGCACACAGTACACCCGGTGGCAGGGAGGCGGCCCAATAGGAATGATAAAACCCCGTCCAGGGAAGGGAAGACCTTCCCTCCTTGAAGATGTTCTGGAATGGACCCTTGGTGATGTTAATAACACAAACAAGGACCACAGGTGACGCATCAGAGAGCATCCAGTCCGGCCCACCGGAGAAATGAAGGGAAATGCAGACAAGTCTACCCAAGGAGCAAGGGTTGCTGAGATCTGAGGGCCCCCACTCCTTTCACTGGTCCCCACTGCACTGGCCCAAGGCGGGGACAGCTTGCATTCCTGCCAGCTGGGAGGTAGCTAGAAGCACGAAGGGGCCCAGGAGAGCCGGGTGGGGGAGGGGAATGCGGCCGGGCGCACGGACTCCTTACGCACTACTACGGGATGGTGGGGGGAGGGGGCGGATTCCCTCTCACCAGAAAAGAAGGCTTAGGTGTGGTCGAACTGTCCGTGCACATGGTTTGAAAATAAGAAACTTTGGGACAGCTAGGTGGCGCAGTGGATAGAGCACCAGCCCTGAAGTCAGGAGGAACTGAGTTCAAATTTGCTCTCAGACACTTAACATTCCCTAGCTGTGTGACCCTGGGCAAGTCACTTAACCTTAATTGCCTCAGCAAAAAAAAAAGAAAATAAGAAACTTTATGAAAAAAATTAATAAAAAAAAAAAGATAGAAAAGAAGGTTTAAGAGTAACAGGCATAGGGGCAGCTAGGTGGCGCAGTGGATAGAGCACCAGCCCTGAAGTCAGGAGGACCTGAGTTCAAATCTGGTCTCAGACACTTAACATTCCCTAGCTGTGTGACCCTAGGCAAGTCACTTAACCCCAATTGCCTCAGCAAAAAGCAAAAAAAAAAGAGTAACAGGCATGTGTTTTTGAGCCATTTTTAAAAAAACAAAGCCTTCTCCGACTCGGTCCCATAGAGCCAAGTCAGAGTGACCGAAGCCTGGGAACAGTGACAAGTGCCATCTGCTGGACGAGAGTTAAATCACCGAGTGGGAGACGGGGAAAGGTATCCAGAACCAAGGAGCAGAAAGCAGATGGCAGTGTTTTGGGGGAAATCCTATCTAGTTACACGTACAGTCTCCAAAGATGCGCCATACTCTGCCATCGTGGCTGGCAAATCTTTTCAGCTTTGTCTCTGTGACCCATAGGGGATCCTCTTGGCAAAGAGGCGGACTGGTTCACCATTTCCTTCTCCAGCTCATTTTACAGATGAGAAACTGAGACAGACAGGGGGAAGTGAGCTGCCAGGGCCAAACAGCTAGGAAGTGTCTGAGGTCACATTTGAACTCGCATCGCCCTGGTTCCTGGTCGACACTATCCCACCTAAAGGCCCACCATGATGATTAAATTATTATTTAATATATAACAGAACTATATAATTATTTAACATGTAACAGCAACACTGTATAATTGCTCTGTTGCTATATATAGCAATAATAGATAATCATCATAATAATAGAGAGCCACAAAAATGCGCCACAATAATATTTAGTGGTTTAACAGAGACACAGATGGAAAGCAGGAAAACCTGGGTTCAAATTCCAACTCCAACACAAACTAACTGTGGGATGCTGAGCAAGTAACTTGGCTTCTTGGTGACCCAATCAGAACAGCTGTTGACTTGGGTTGCTGGGTAGGTTTGCTGTAGTGACTGGTGTCTGTGGGCCCTCTCTGCCCCAAAGTATGGGTCTGAGAGCCATTAAGGAAGCACGGAGTAACCTTTCTGATCAGGCCGCTGGTTTAATAAAAGTCAGACACAGGCTATGTAAAGTCAGCCTATTGAAAAAGGGATTTGATCCAAGAATACATTTCAGTGTCAAGAACTTCACTATTATTAGTCAAAGAAATATGGTGGCAATAGGAAGGCAAGTCAAAGCCTGGCCGCCTTCTTTATTAAGCTACAGGTGGAGTAGGTGTCAGCTTTCCACTCCCCTTAGGAGAGTAGCTTGCATCTTTAAAGTATCGTCCTAAAAGGTGAAGTCTGGCCCTTTGCATTGAGAGCGTTCACCCTTTTTTTCTCCCCCCAGGTTGGACTAGGCAGTCAAGGAACCTTGTGTCTGGGGCAATTTCCTTCTTACCTGTTACTACAAGCACTTGACACATCACTGAAGAAGTAAGAATTTCACAGCTAAACTTTGTGAAACAGGAGTTTATTTCCTGGTGATTTGTTAATCAAGGTGCCACTGTGTAAAGGAGATGGTTGAGAACATGGACAGTTGGCTGTTCATTTAGAGAGTCCGACTTCAGATACCATGTCTGATCATTATAAGTGTCACCTTGAGTATATCACTTAACCCCACTGGGCTTCAGTTTCCTTATTTGTAAAATGAGGGGAATGAGACTAAAAAACCTCTAAAGCTCCTTCCAGCTCTAAGTCAATGAAAACTTTTTTTTTCCCCTTTTTGCTTGGGTTTCATGAGAAATTGTACCTTAGGGACAAGATAAAGTATCTTAAGTCTAGAAAAAGGCAGGAATGGGAAAGCATGTTTGGCTACTGAGCCAAATGCATGATCTTTGGAGCTTCTAAGTTTGGGAAAGATTGGAAAATTTTGCACTAAAATGTTGAAGGCACCTGAGATAGAGGAGAGATTCTTAAGGAGTTATACACGAGTGCATCATACTCTGCCAAATTTTGGAAACTAGGTGGTGCAGTAGATAGAACACTAAGTCTGAAATCAGGAAAACCTGAGTTCAGATCCAACTTCAGATACATACAAGTATGCCACTTAGTTCAGTTTCCTCAACTGTAAAATAGGGATATTAATAACACCTACCTCCCAGTGGTGGTCTAATTATCAAGTAAGATAATAATTATAAAGTGCTAAGCACAGTTCCTGGCACATAGTAGGTACTGAATAAAATTTACTTACTCCCTTCTCCTTTTTCCAAATGCTGAAAGCATAGAACACTTTTCCCTTCCCCATTACTTTTAGCTTTCCAGACACAGAATCATTCTTGACAAATGAATACAAATGTACTGTCCCTTTATATAGAATAGATGGATTCCTTAAAAGTCCAAGATGAATTAAATTTTTGAAAATGTAATCTCTTTCTAATTGCCACAGAAATAGAGATATTTTATCTTAATTTTGAATTTTTATTTCATTTCATTCAAGTCACTTTAAAGCTAACAATATCCTGCTGAATTTTCTAGCATCATCACACATTGATATAATATAGGTTAGTATTAGTCTAGCTGCAAAATCTAGTTACAAATAAGTAGAATACCAGACTAGAAGTGAAAGCCCCATAGCTCAGAGTTCAAAACATGGAGAGAAACTCTTGGCAGGCCATTGATTGATGCCTTGAATATTGTTCTCTTGCCTGGAGTAAGTCTTTTACTTGGAGGTCAAAAAACTAAATACTAAATGAAAACACAGTTGAAAGATGAGTTTTAGTGAAATGTAAGCTCATTAGAAGTAAGCAATATGACATAGGAGCCAAAAAAAAAAAACTAAAGTAGATTTAGGTGAAGAGAAGAACATAATTCATAGAGGCATCATGGTACAGAGAGCTGGCCTTAGAGTCTGGAAGACTTGGGTTATAGTATTGTTCTAACAATCCTGACTATATGACTCTGGGTAAAATCTCTTGACCTCTCAATTCCTCTAAGACACTCTTACATTAGTAGTTGGAGTGTCCCTCATTGGGTATTCATTCCATCAACCTTTGAAATTACAGATCTGGTCTCAAACTACGTAGAACAAGAAGCGATAGCTCCACTGTATTCTCTCCTGGTCAAACAACACTAGAATATTTAATTCTAGAAATTACAGTATAGGAAGAATACTTCCAAATTAGAATTCAATTCAATAAACATTTACTGAGTGCCTACTATGAGCCAGTCACTGTGCTCAGCTCTGGGGATACAAAAACAGACAAAAAACATCTCTTCCCTCAAAGACCTTATGGGGATACCCTCTGGGGAAGGGCCACCAAAATGATGAAAAAGATTAATAGCCAGACTAAGATTGGTAAAAGGAACATAGAATGTTTAATATAAACAGAAGTTAATGGGGACATGATGGTTGTCTTCAGGCATTTAAAGAATTCTTAATTAGGAGATTTAAATTTGTTCTGCTTGACTCAAAAGGTCAGAACAAAGAGCAGAGGGGTAAAAGCTGAAGAGGCAGATTTAAATTCTATGTAAATTTAGCCCCCACTGGTTACAGCAACTTGTCAAATTTGTATTAGCACTCATGTGTTATAGTTCTCAGAGGGTCATTTAACTACTATTACCTCTCTCAAGGTTCTATCCCACAATTCTTAGGAGCTGGATTTCTAGAACTGTCCCTCCTGAACCCCTACCACTGTATTTCTCATTTACAATCTATCAGTCAGACTTAACTTTTAGAAAAGAGATTTACTAAGTATGCTATAAATAGTTGATTCAAAACATTCCCCAGAACTGGGGTGCATTGCAAACATAAGACTGGGTCCAAACTACAAAAGTATAAATATATAAAGGTAGTGGGGTACACATGTAAGAAACATATGAGATAAGAGAGTACCTCACAAATTTGGACAATGGGAATTCCTTTTTTCCTCAGTAAAGACCTCATGAAATGGGGGCAGCTAGGTGGAGCAGTGGATAGAGCACCAGCCCTGAAGTCAGGAAAACCTGAGTTCAAATCTGGTCTCAGACACTTAACATTTCCTAGCCGTGTGACCCTGGGCAAGTCAAAATCCATAGCCTGAATTTTTCTACAATGTAAGCACTTATGTTCCTTGAAGCTGTTTCAATTCTCAAGTGATCTGACCCCCATATTCATAAAAATTTATGTTTATCCATGGTTTCTCCTCAGTATCATTGATTTATCTCCTTCTGATCACAGTTGGGTGGTTTGGTACCTGTTGATCCAGTTTCCCCCAGAACATGTGAATAGAGAAAGAAAAAGAGTAGCACTCCTTCTGACCTCAATTCCCATCCCTCTTGTTTGATTATACCCATTTACTACAAAAGGAGTTGTTTTTGTTACTCTTTTTTTCCAATAAGAGGAAAAAGTGGGAAACAGAAAAAATGAGTTTTTTTAAATGAGAAAATTTAATTTAAATTTTAAAAATCAAGTGTACAAAAATGAATCACAACTAAATCATCTCAGTTCAAAAAGTGGGTAACATGATAAAATCTTTTTGAAAAGAAAAGTCACTCTTGGAGCCAAGATTCCCTATAAGGCTTTATCTAAAGGATTGCTGGAGCAAGCAATTGGCAGCACTTTGCCAAGAAATCTAAAAGAAACTGGAAATGACCAAGACAATAATGTGTGGTTAAATATTAAATGTGAAGTTTCAAAAAAGGAGGAGACATAAGACAAAGTGAAAGCTGTTAACTTCGCTTGACACAAATCATAAAGCTTCTTTGACAGTTCTGCTACGGGACCCTGGGAGGAGCTTCCCAGAAGGGAGGAAAATATTCAGAAAAAATCTGGCCCAATAACTCTTCAACCAACAAAGGAGAAAAGTAGAAAAGCTATTTTTAAACTTGGAGCAAGGAAAATTCTTCAAAAAGTTACAAATCTCTTCTACTCAGGGTCACTGAATGCTATGGAGTAGTATCTATACTGATAAAACTCACAAGGATGAGCTATGTAAATGAAAGCAACCTTGGAAGACCCAGAAATAAAGGCAGGAAGGCCAGTAAGGCCAGGCAGCTGTGTGTGTGTGGTCTAGGGGACCTCATAAAGAGAAGTACATGGCGAGCTAAGAAGGAATGCAGAGAAGAGATGAAAAGATACGATAAGTAAGCTTAGTCTAATCATAGCACGAGTGGAAGATATTGCATACATGATTCCTTGGCCCAGAACTCAAGGCCCTCCACATCTTAAGTCCAGACCATGATTTCAACTTCATCTCCCAGTATTCCACTAAGCAAATACTTTTTTTTTCAGCAAAATTAGATTCCTTGAACATGTCATATATATATTTCCTGCCTCTGTGAATCTATTCTCATCATTTTATTATTGTTGTTGTTCATTCATTTCAATTGTGTCCCACTCTTTGAGGTCCCATTGGGTGTTTTCTTGACAAAGATACTGTAGTGATTTGCTGTTTCCTACTTTGGCTCATTTTACAGATGAGAAAACTGAGGCAAACAGGGTCACACAGCTAGTATGTGTCTGAGGCTTGATTTGAACTTGGGAAGATAAGTCTTCCTGAGTTGGGCATGGCACTCTCTCCACTGTACCACCTTGCTGCCTGACTCTCACTCAATTTAATTCAATAACCATTTATTAAATCTGCTATTGAATACCTGGCCATATGTTGGGTGCTGGGGTACAAATGAAGGAATGCATGAAAAACATTTATTAAGTACTTGCTGTGTGCCATCCACTGAGGATTTATATAAATACTAAAATGAGACCATCTCTGATTTCAAAGAGCTTACATACTAATAGGATATACATACAACACATAGAAGAGAAGGAAATGTATGATCTGGGAAATCACAAAGGTGGTGAGGAACAACAGAAAAGTCCATTAATATGGTACAAGTATTTTAATTCCAGTTCCTGAGGATAAATACAAAAGTTCACTTTTATAGAAGAAAGTTACATGTATACATATTATTAAATGAAAAAGACACACAGAGTAAACAGAAAGAAATTAGATGGGCGTTAGAAGGAAAGCAATCAAGTGGAGGATCTAAGAAAAGTGGTATAGATGGAATTCCTACCAGCCATGCATTGATTTAGAAAACCACAAATTACCATTATCTATGTTCATTTTGTTAAACATTTCTTCTGTTTATTTTGTTAAACATTTTCCAATTACATTTTAATCTGATTCATGTTGAGTTTTGCAGCTCACCCATTCCGTGTTGCATGTAGAAGGTGGCTCAAGATGAGTTTTGAGATGAGCACAGAGGTTCAAAAGGCAGAAATCAAAAAGGAGAGCACTCCAGTAAAGGGAGAGCCTCAATAAAGACATGAAAGTCTTATGGGACATGGAACATCATATATAAATGACATATATGATACATCATAGGGACTATGAAGTAAGATAATTTGGTGAGGGAGAATAATGTGCATTAGGCTTTAAAACAAAGACTAGAGCTAGATTGTGAGGAATGTTTAATGATGCCATACAAAAGTCTTTGCATTCAATTATAAAGGCAATTGGGAGCCACTGAAGCTTATAGAGCAGGGAAGTGATATGGTCACACCTATGCTTTAGGAAAATCAATCTGGTAATCATATGGAAGAAAGATTGGAGAGGGGAGCTAGGGAGGACATTGAGGAAGCTATTTCAGTAGTCCAGGTGTAAGATGATGTGAACCTGAACTAAGATTGTGACTAGCTGAGTATGGAGAATGGAAGGACCACAGGTGATATTGGGGAGGTTGAATTTATAAGACTTAGTAATGAATTGGTTGTGGTGGGTAAGAGTGAGGTGCTGATCATGACTTTGTAAGCAGTAAATCTGAGTAGCTGATAGAATGCTGAGGTTCTTGAAAGAAACAGAGATGTTAGGAGGAAGGTAGGTTTAGGGAGAGAGGTAAAAGATAATAGATTCTGTTTTTGATATGTTGAGTTTGAGAATCTTATGGAGCATACTCAAAGAGATGCCCAAGCAAGTGGGTGGAGATGTAGGACTGCAGTTGAGTAGAGAGATGAAAGCTGTGTATATAACAGCTAGCTATTAATAACTAACATTTATACAATACTTCAATGTTTCCAAAACACTTTATACTTATTTGATTCAAAACATCGATGTGAATTAGGTACTTTATTTATGGATGAGAAAACTTGAGGCTGAGAGAGATTCCGTGACTAACCCAAAGTTACACACTAAGTGTCTAGGTTGGGATTTAAACTCAGGACTACATGGCCTCAAGTCCAATATTCTATCCATTAAGATAAGGTGCCTCCTAAATTTGGAAGTCATCTACAGAGATTAGAGTTGAACTGATAAGAGCTGGTGAGAGCAGAAGGAACTTCATTACCAGATCAAACCCCCTACTTTTACATATGGGAAAATTGTGATTCTAGAAAGGTTTAGTGACTTGCCCAATATAAAACAGGGAATAAATGACAGAGCTGAGATCTGAATCCAGTACCTGTATTTCCGTTGTACCATGCTGCTGTTTACTATTTCCTACCCTGAAGCACTTCCCCTATCCACCTTCCAAACTGAGGCTCCTCTCCTATGAAACCTTTTTAGATTACAGAAATAGTGGCTGTTTGTAATTTCATTGGTACAGAAAATTCCCAAATAAGGAAACTCTCTCTTCCAAAGCAGGAAGATGGTACTTCCTCTGCCACTCACAGACTTAGAGAATTGCTTAGAATGCTCATAGGTTAAATGACATGTCCAAGGTGACACAACCAGTATATATGTGTCAGAGATTCCAAAGGCAGCTCTCCTTCTACTATACCATACTACTCCTTGCATAGTGGTCAATAATGATCTCTCTTCCTTCTGAATTCCCTTGCCTTTCATTTGTCAATTAATCACAAATATGGCTTATATTCTTCTTGCCTCTCCAAATGGACAGATACATGCTAGTTTTCCAACAAGAGTTCCTAGCCCTTAGCAGCACCCCCAGGCACTCAACACCATCCCTTGCACATCACAGAACACTCTAATAAATGTTTTGTAGTTGACTTTAGTTGAAATGGAATAATGAAGAGGGGTGAGTATTTAAAGTACATGAGGAACGTTAAAGAAAGGCTAGTTACTGAAGTAACTGTAGTAAAGAATAAGGCTATAAAAATAATGATGAACATTCATAAGTTGACTAATGATTTTATAGACATGATCTCATTTAATTCTCAAAAAAACATGAGATATAGGTGATGCAATTTTTTTTTGAGGCAAGCAGGCAGTGTAGCAGATAGATTGCCAGATTTTGAGTCAAGAAGAACTGAGTTCAAATCGTGTCTCAGATACATTTAGCTGTGATTTTTTAGATTCAGTTTCCTCATCTGTAAAATGGAAATAATACCAGCACTTTAAGAAAATGAGACAAATTAAAAGCATTATGTACATGTTAACTATTATTATTATCCCTAATTTAAAGATGAAAAACTTGAGAGGTTAAGAGACTTGTCCAAAGTCACACCAAACTAGCAGAGTAAGGAATCAAATCCAGGAAGAGAAGAAGAAAGAAAGGAAAGGAAAGAAAGAAAGAAAGAAAGAAAGAAAGAAAGAAAGAAAGAAAGAAAGAAAGAAAGAAAG
>JAJPUD010000354.1:488847-516447 GCA_023553655.1 Myrmecobius fasciatus
AGGAAGGAAGGAAGGAAGGAAGGAAGGAAGGAAGGAAGGAAGGAAGGAAGGAAGGAAGGAAGAGAAAGGAAGAAAGGAAGAGGAAGGAAGGGAGGGAGGGAGGAAAGAGGGAAGGAAGGAGGGAAGGAGGGAAGGAAGGAAGGAGGGAAGGAAGGAAGAAAGAAAATATAAGAAAAGAAAGGAGAGAAAGAAAGAAAAGGAAGAAAGGAAGGGAAGGAGGGAGGGAGAAAGGGAGGAATGGGGGAAGGAAGCAAGAAAAAAGAAAGAAAGAAAGAAGGAAGAAAAGAAGGAAAGAAAAAGAAAAAAAGTCCATTCTAGGGTGTGGCTAGTCAGGTTGGACTTTTGAGGGAATGAGGAAGGGGAGAAACAAAGTACAAAGGATTTTAAAGTTATCTTTAGTGAACAGAGAATCTTGGGACCACAGGATTTATAGCAAAGGAACCTTAGGAATTATCTAGGACTCTTCATTTTACAGATGTTGCTGCTGAGGTATTACATGCTTTGCCAAAGACCACAAGTCATATGCACACAAAGCAGAAACTAAGTTAAGTTCTCCAATTCCAAATCCATAACAACAGGCATTTTATGAATGATGTACAGTATATGAATAATTATGGTATATCAGCTATAAGAGACATCTTCCAGCAAAGCCAATCAATTTGTTAATGTAACTAAACTTGCAGCCACATGATCTGCATGTGAATCCTGGCTCCTTCATTTACCTCATCACTTAATCCATCTCACTTAATCTCTGTGAGGCTCATTTGTAAATTGGATGTAGGTATTTGGATAGATGACATGTGAGAGCCCTTTCAGCTTTATATCTCAGTAATAAGCAGACAAGCACAATCTCTTGTATTTCCCTATTGATAGCTTATAGGAGAGATCAAACACCTTCGGTCAAGGCTGAAAGACCAGGAATGTGTCCTGTTACAGTCTAGAAAACTGGACTCACCATCAGGAATCTTAGGTTCATGCCCTGGCTCTGTTAATAGCCATTCACATGATCCTAGGTGAATCTTGATCTCTCTTAATATTCTCTGAGCCCGAGCTTCCTCATTAATTCAATAAGGATGATAATATTTTTACTAACTCAATCCCAAGTTGGATATGAAGCTCAGATCCTGACCTCAGGAAATCTTTGTCAAGAGAATCCAAGCTCAGGAAGATTCTACCCAAGTAGAAATGGTTTTGAGTATGAGGCCAGAAGGGGTCATAATTAAATATGAAAAGAAATGGTCAGCATGAACTGACAAGTTTTGAGGATTTTGTTGTTTTTTTTTTTTTGTCATAGTAACATAGGAAATAGAGGGAGTACCCTATAATCTAATAGAAAGAACATAAAATCAGGAGTCAGAGGAGCTATCTGCAACTTACTACTTTAATCTCACTGGGCTTCAGTTTTCCCATCTAAAAAATCAGGAAATTGGATTAGATGCATCCCCTAAATTTCCTTCCAGCTTAGATATCTATGATCTTCTCATTGCCTTCAAATTATTACTATTTTTATAAGGCAACAAATCAAATAAAAAAGAATATTTACTAAGTACTTACTGCATCCCAGACACAGTGCTGCTTATATATGTAGTGAGGAGAAACAATGCATAAAAGGGAGCTGGGAAGAAAGGAGGGAGATAGGGAGATTAAGATGAAGAGGGAGAATAGAGAGGGGACTACTCTCTCAGGGGAATCATAGAGAAAGTCCAGAGAGTTATAATATAGCCAGGAAAGAAGTGAAGACATAGCTGGTTTGTGTATCTTCCTCAAAAAGAAGGTTCTTGGAGGAACAAGTTGAAGCAGCAAAAGGCTGCAGGAGCAGAGTGTTCGTCCAATGTGAGGAGTTTAGGAGTAAGTGAAGGGGCAAAAAGGGAACATCAAGAAATAGAAAGAAGCAACATTAAAAAAACTTTTTAAAATTACAGAACAGGGGTCAAGATGAAAAAGTACAAAAAATGCAAACGTCAGAATGTCACTGGTATAGAGATACTGAAAAAAGAATGTAAATATAGCATAGGAATGAGAGTATACTGAAATATACCATAAAGAAAAATCATAAGGAAGTATTGTACAATGGAAAGAATGATGGTTCTGGGAGTAGAAGTCCTGGCTTTTGGTCTTGGCTCTGCCTTTTACTACTTGTGTGACTTTTGAAAAGTCTTAATTTTTTTAAGCTTCAGGTTTGTAAAGTGGAAATAATCATGCCTCCTTTTCTATTTTATAAATCCTAGGAAACAAGGGATATTAGCATTGGAAAGGACTTTAGAGGTCATCTGTTCCAATACACTCATTTTATAGACTATGAAACTCAGGTTGAGAGTTAACTTGTTGAAGGTAGTTAATTAAGTGCTAATTAAGCAGTAGATCCAGAACTTAAACCCATGTCTTCAAATAAAAAAATAATATTTATCTAACACTTTAAGGTTTGCCAAGGATTTTATACATATTAAAAATCTCCACAACCCTGTGAAGTGGATGGTTTTAAAGAAGTCTCCATTTTACAGATGAGGAAACTGATGTTGAGCGATTAAGAGACTTGCCATGGTTATATAACTAATACATGTCTGTAATTAACATGTAGTGGACTTCCTGCCATCTAGGGGAGGGGTGGGGACTGGGGGTAAAATTTGTAACGGAAAGCTTTGTAAAGATCAATGCTGAGGAACTACCCATACATATGTTATACAAATAAAAAACAAAACAAAACAAAGAAACAAAAAAAAAAAACTAATACATGTCTGGGACAGAATTTGAACTCAGATCTTCTTGATTCCAAGCTTTGTATCCACTATGCCATTATGCCACCTAGTGGCCTAGCAGAACCACTATACCACAGCTGCTCCTCAAATCTAGTACAAATTAATGTTTAGAGAGGAGGAGCCCTGCTAAATTCCTGCCTGTGCCAGATTAAAATGTAGTTGTGAAATATTTAGCAAAATGCATACAAATATAATACAGCATAATGTTAATAAGTGGTTTTCTAAGTCAATACACAGCCCACAGGGATCTGTTTTTATATGAGTTTGACATCTCTGATTTAGAGAAAGTTGTAAAAAAGAAAAATACAGACACAAAATCTCTAAGAGTCAGGAAAAAAATTCTGGAGTCAGAAGCTATAGTTTCCTTTGCCTAGGATGTTCCTTTCATAATCTATACTTTTAGACACCAGACCGATCCTTGAAGTTTTAGCTCAAATGTCATTTCTACTATATCTTCTTTGATATCTCCACTAGAAATGAATTGGGGTGTTGTGAACTTCAGAGGACAGGAGGAATAGAAATTGTTTTGCCATACACAAAGCGCTATAAGTGTGTTCACTATTAAGTCTGCTCTTAGAACCATTCCCTACATTCTAATTCCAAGATCAGATGACAGTACAAGACAGATCAGATCTAGGGCTTATGTGAAGGGCTAGAGTACAGCAGCTGCTTTTTTGCACACTGGTCAGAAATCAAGGACAGTGGAAGTGATACGGTGAGCTGGTTTAAATTATATACTAAGCAGATGTGGGGTTCTTCCATAAATATACATTTTTCATCCTGGTTTCTATCTGAATTACTGCATGCTCATGGGAGCACATGGTCCTAACATTACAGCTAATTGCTGTCAATGACAGCTATGTCTTAGAGGAAGAAATTCCTTAACAACAGAAGTGCCTGTTAATTGTGCTGTCATGTCCTCTGTTCCTGGGGAACAGACTACCCCAAAGTTGAACAAGCTACCTCACAAAGCTGTGGGTTCCTTCTTATTCAAGGTCTTCAAGCCTTGTCAGGTTTATTGTAGAGGGAAGTCTTTTTCAATGTGTGTAGGAGATGACTTCTAATGAATCAAGGTTCTCTGGATTTCCTCATTCATGAAACACAAGGATAATTGTCCCAAACTTTGCCTTATTATAGCGCAATATTCTTTGTCATCAGGGATCCTAACTCTTATGTTGATAACACTACAGGAGAGTAGGAAGCTTCATACACATGAAGCTTTTTATTAAGGTTGTTATGAGTATGGAATCTGATATGTTTAGAGATTAATGCCAAGTTTAGTTTGCATCAGTAGCAATTTTCTGGTAAATGTTTAACAACTGGCTCTCGGGATGAGAGAGGGGAGAATGTACACATGGGATACTTTTAAATTTAATTTGCATTATTAGCATTTTCTCCAATATTTTCTTAAGCTAGACAAGAAAAAAATGCATTTATATAACATTTGTGTGTGAGGAAACTGAGGCAAACAGAGGTAAAGAGAACTAAGAAGGGTCTGAACCTACAACTGAAGTCGGGTCTGTCCAGCCCAGGTCCAGAGCTCTGTGCCCTATGGTGTCACCTAGTGGCCTCCCTGATTTATAGCATTTGCCAATTTCTGAAATGTAAATGCTCTTACTGAAATTTTAAAAGTTTTATAGAGAGATGGCAGTGTACACAAACTAGTGGTGTGCTAGACCCATATACTATGTTTGCCATACTTCATAGATCAGGTAAGTAAGATTTATATGAAACAAAATTATTGGCCCTTTTTTGATAAATAATAAACATATTAGCCACAACTTTTTCAGCGCATCTGGCAAAATTCGTAGCACATTTTAAGAAGCACTGGACAAGGTCACAGAGTTGCAGAGCTGGATGGGGCCTTTGACATCATCTTGTCTAATTTATATCTAAACAGGAATTTCTCCTAAATTCTCTTCCAACTCATAATTTCACCCCACCTAATACTATTGATTGCTCTATTGATTAGTTCATTGAACTCTTGGGTCCTGAAACCTGTAAGGTTTCAATGAGAAGACAAATGGTTAGACAGAGGTAGCCAGAGCAGATTATGGTTAGTCTCAAATCTCTTGGATGGCATAGTGGAGAGTGCTAAACCTGAAGTCAGGGAGACCTGAGTTTAAATCTGGCCTTAGACCCTAGCAAGAACCTTAACTCTGTTTGCATCAGTTTCTTCATCTGTAAAAAATGAGCTGGAGAAGGAAACCACAAACCACTCCAGTATTTTTGTTGAGAAAACCCTAAATGAAGTCACAGAGAGTCGGACACGACTAAAATGACTGAACAACAACCTCTTGCCTGCAGTCTCACATTTCAAATGGCCTATTTGATGTTGTCCTGAAGCATCTTAAACTCAATATGTGTAAAACATAACTTATTAGATTTGTCCCCAAACCTCTGCTCTTCTCAATTTCCCTATTATCATCAAGGATACCACCATCCCCCCAATCACTCAAGTTCACAACCTAGACCTCTCACTCCCTGTCATGCTCCATATCCAATCTGTTTTCAAAGTCTGTCAATTTTACCTTTGTAACACTTTACTCTTAGTGTGTTCTCTTTGAGATTATCTCCAATTTTATCTGTATATTCCTTATTGGTAAACAGTTGTTTGCATGCTGCCTCCCCTATTAGACTGTAAGCTCCTCAAGAACAAAGGTTGTCTTGCGTTTCTTTGTATTCTTGGAGCTTAGCATGGAGCCTGGCACAAAGTAGGCACTTAATAAATGTTTATTGACTGACTGGTTAGGCTGCAACATGACAGACCTAGGATAATTGGCTACTTGGAGAAAGAAATATGTTCATAACAAATATCCTTTATTTTGTAGGGCGTTTTTTTTTTTCCTGATGTGGATTTTGGTGGAGAGCAAATATGAATGCATATTAATCATCTGATCTTAGGTAATTCGTTTCTAATCACTTTCCTCATCTGGAAAAGGAGGTTTGGGATTAGATAATCACTGAAGCCTGATGATCACTAACTCGAATAATCTGTGATTGCATATGACAGCCAAGGTCTTAAGAATTTAGAAGGGAAAGGAATAAGATCAATGTGAACTTAACCAGAAGCTTGGCCTGGTTGAGGGAAACAGGACCAGTGGAGAGACAGAACTAAGTAGAGAATCAGTTCCCATGAACTGATATACCCTTCTAAGATGGAAATTCCTTCTTGCTAAGTCAATCAAGAAGCATTTATAAAATGTCTTTTTTTGGACCCTCTTCTCATCATCATCCTCAGATTACTCTTTTAGAATCCTCCTAAACCCAGGTTGAAGTCTCTGAGGGATTTTGGGGCACAGTTAGGAAGGGAAGTAGCTAGGTGGAACAGTGGGTTGCATACTGGAAAGTCAGGAAGTCTTGAGTTCAAACTCACCTTCAGACATGTAATTGCTGTGTGACCCTGGGAAAGTCACTTAATCCTGTTTTCCTCATCTATAGAGTGAACTGGAGAAGGAAATGTCAAAGAACTAAGTATCTTTCCCAAGAAAACCCCAAAAGGGATCATGAAGAATTGGACATGAAGAACTAAAATTAAAAAAAATGAAATAGGAAGGGAAGCCCCATGAAGCCAGGTTTCTGACTAATGGGCCACTCCAGTAACATGGAAAGGACACTCGAGGTCTCTAGTAAATTGGGTGACACTGTATATGGCTCACAGTCCCATAAGAACTGATTTGGAACTTTGGGACCAAAGAGATTTCTCCCTCATCCATTGTTCCCAGAAGAATCATTTCTAGATAGATAGAAAAATAGGTACATAGATATTTTAAAAATAGAGTATTCATTAAGTGCTTACTATGGGCAAAGCATTTTGCTAAGTGGTTGGGATATAAATATAAGCAAGCAAGACAGTTCCTACCTTTTAGGAGCTTATATTCAAATAAGGAAAGACAACATTATTGGGATGTTGAAAGGAAGATGGGAGGTGGGGAATGGGCATTATGACATAGTAAGGACCCTTCAGTGCCATGAAGTCTTGGGCCCAAGCAAAATACGGCAAAGGCTCATCTATCAAACCTTGGGAACTAAGGGGTAGACTTACTACCATTGCCTCCTTTACCTTAAGAATATTTCCCAAGAATATTAACAAAGCTGAATGCAAATAATTCTCCATTGAGAGTGGGAAGAACTGAGTACTGGGAAGACCAACTGAAATAACATATGTAAAAAAATCTAAAATTTAAAAACAAGATATAAATCTTAACTATTAGTCAATGCCAGGTACTGGGATAAGGAATGGGAGTACACAAAAAGGCAAAAGAATTTCTGCTCTCAAAGAGTTTACCCACTGGATAGAATATTACTATTTATCAATATTTCCTTAAGACTGACTCCCTTCTCTTGTTCTGACCTAATCTCCAAGTCTCAAAGAAATCAAATAAAAAGAACAAGATAGGGTGGAAAAGTGACCACCTTATTTCTTAGCAGGTCTACTGCTGCCTGATTTCATCCACTTTGTTTTAGATACTAGAAGCCAGTGGAATTTTTGGACTTAGGAGATATCAGGAAGTACTTATTAGAATGGGGTTTCAGATCAGATCATATAAAGATTTGTTTTAGACAGGTTCTCCTATATCATTCTCAATTATAGGATATTTCAAACTTGATGTTTCTTTGGTATCTCAAACACACGTCTATATGTCCCTATACCAGTGAAATTAGAGATCTTCCCTACAGAATAGAAGCTGTTTAAGAGTAGGAGTTCTTTCATTCCACCTTTGTATCTGGGTTCCTGGTACAGGTCCTGACATATTTTTAATGCTTATTAAATGCTCAGAGATTGAATTCTCTTAGTATAGCTGATAGAAGCATGGAACTTTTGAGCTTCAAGGGACCTTAGCTATCATTTCTCTCCATTTTGATCATTTCATAGCAGAGGACACTAAAACTCAGAGAAATTAAGCTAAGTGCCCAAGATCAAACAAGTGATTAGCAGCAGAACAAGGATGAGAGGAGCACATTATCTCTGGACGCCTACTTCAGGGTTCAATTCAATTCAATTTAATAAACATTTATTAAGTTCCTACTATGTGCTATACTGTGCTAACCTCTGTGGATACAAAAAGAGGCAAAAGGTATTCTTTGCCCACAAGGAGCTTATTCCATTATTAATTATTTCTTAATTATACTATTATTTATTCCATTAAATAATGGGGAAGACTACATGCAAACAAATATTTACATTTGTTTGGGTTGTTTGGGTTACATTTAGCTTGCTAAATACAGGATAAATTGGAAGTAATTACCAGAGGGAAGGTAGTGGGATTAAGAGGGGTTGGGGAAAATTTCCTGTAGAAGGATGGATTTTTAGCTCAGACTTGAAGGAAGCCAGGGAGGTCAGCAGTTAGAATGGAGGAGGGAGAGACAGGTACCAGGGACCACCAGGGAAAATGTCCTGAGCTGAGAGACTTGAGTGGTTTGTTCCTGAAGCAGCCACAAGGCTGGGGTCCTGGGATCGGAGTATGTGTTGGAGATGGAGGTGTAAGAAAGGAAAGGTAGGAATGTCACCGGCAGCCTCCTGCACTAATCAGGGCCTGAGGTGATGAGGGTCTGCAAGGTGCAAAGGTGAAATCCACAGGCCTTGGCAACAGCTTGGATACGGGAGGATGAGAGAGTGAGGAGCCCAGGATGACTCCTGGGTACTGAGCCTGAGGAACCAGGAGGATGGAGCTGCTCTCTCTGAAACTTAAAAGGGGAAAGTAAGGAATGTGGCTGTTTTTTATTTATTGGCACTTAGCTTAGAAGGGTTTGGGGAATGTTTAATGCTGTCAATACATGGTAATAGAAAGCACCAAGACAGAATGTTTGTGACTACATATTTCCACTACGGCCCATCCCCAAGCTTTTGAACAAAGCAAGAGAGAACCTCCTGTCCATTGACTTCTGGCCACTTACAAGGTTGGCAGCACCCCAGTCCACTGCCACCTGCGTTCCATTAATGTGAACCAAGCAAAAGTTAAAGGATTTGGGGAAAGCATCTGAAGAATGTGTGTTGCTTTCTGCATGTCCTTTCATGGTCACAGAGAGGGTAGGGAGGAACAGGATAGCAGAAATATCAACTGCCATGCATTCTTGGGGGTCAGTCAACAACCCATGTGGTCATTGTTTGAGTCCTGATTGACTTAGACTGTAAATATCAATCATTTCTGCTTTGACCAGAAATCCTGAGGGTCTCTCCCTCCCAGATTTATTTATATATTTGGATTTTTTTTGGACTAGGTGAAAGAGGAGCTTCTTTCCCTCAATTTCTATTAGCCTCAATCACTGAATGAGTGTGACCTCACTCAAAATGAGACATGTTGAAGACTTTAGCTTAAAAAGTCCAAGATCTCCCACATCTCGCAGTGGTCCTGATCTATATCTGGCCACTGGTGCCAGTGAAGGGAAAGTGAGGCAGGTGACCTTATACAGTCCTCCCTCCCTTAAATCCAACTCACTTGCATGTCATGGCATCCCCTCCTGGATGTCATGGTCTTCCATGAGAATGAAGGACAGACAACAACATCTCATCTTAGATAAATTGTAGACCTATGCAGATAATCCTGTTCTAGGGATGTAATGCTCTTCTTTCTTCTCACTGGAATATAAACTCCTTGTCAGCAGAGGTCATTTCATTCTTTGTATTCTCAGTGCTTAGGAAGTGTCTGGCACACAATAGGTACTTAATAAATATTTCTAGATGATTTCATGAAGACTCTAACTTTAAAAGAAAGGACTGGACTAAACTCTAATAAGCAAGAGAGAATTCTCTAATTTATGAACTATTATAGGGATGGATAGATACTGGTAATTTGTAACTACATGGGACTAGTGTGAGGGACTCATCTCCTGTCCAGACATCATATATTCTAAATTCTGATGGCCGATTATTGATAATAACTTTTCCATGGCCACCATGGGCCAAAAGAACTACTGATAATAAATATCTTTTTTGTTTATGTTCAATATCTTCTAGGACCACATCTTATAAATTAGGATGAAGTTTCAAGGAAATAATGGTTTTTTCAAAGAAAAAACATTCTACATAAACTTTTAGATGAAGCACAAGCATTCAATTCATAGATTTTTAAAAATTGTCTTGTGAGGCCCCACATGTGCAAGAATGTTTGTGGCAGCCCTTTTTGTAGTGGCCAGAAACTGGAAATTGAATAGATGCCCTTCAACTGGAGAATGGCTGAATAAATTATGGTATATGAATATTATGGAATATTATTGTTCTGTAAGAAATGACCAGCAAGATGATTTCAGAGAGGCCTGGAGAGACTTACATGAACTGATGCTGAGTGAAATGAGCAGAACCAGGAGATCATTATACACGGCAACAACAGTACTATATGACGATCAATTCTGATGGACATGGCTCTCTTCAACAATGAAATGTTTCAAACCACCTCCAACTGTTCACTGAAGAAAGCCATATACACCCAGAGAGAGGGATGCGAAATGTGGACCATAACATAACATTCTCGTACTCCTTGATTGATGTTTGCTTACATTGTGTTTCCTTTATCTGATATATCGTTTGTGTAGACAAGATTTTTCTTGCACAACAATGACAAGTTTGGAAATATGTATACATATATTCGATTTGCCAATATTTTAACATAATTAACATGTAGTGGATATCCTGCCATCTGGGGGGGTGGGGAGTTGGGGGAAAAATTTGTAACGGAAAGCTATGTAAGGGTTATTGTTGAAGAATTACCCACACATATGTTATGCAAATAAAATTAAAAAAATAAAAAAATTGTCTTGTGATCTAAAAATATTTTATTGATATCTTTGATTCCTACAATACCTAAATTTTCTCCTATATCCCATTCCCAAAGAGCCAGCCATTATAACAAAGGATTTTGTCTTCTGTATTTAGTTGGATATCTTAAGAAAACTTATCTCTGTTTAGATTAGCAGCATCCTGAATCCATGAATTCTGTCTTTTCCTTCCTGCACAGCTTCCCTGAGCACTAAATGTAGAGCTCCATAACCAACAAACTCAAAATTTGGAGAAATGTTAGGATGATTGAATTCCCAGCATTTACCTTCTACATTCAGCTCCACTGTGATCTGCTGAACTCCACTGCTATTGGAGACTTCACAGGTATACTTTCCTCTGTCTTCCTCTTTCACAGAAAGAATATCCAGGCTGAACAGACCCCGGATATTGCTGCTTAGCAGGAAGCGCCCTCCTTGGGTGATGCGTTTTCCATTCTTGTGCCATGTCACCTGTGGCTCTGGTTGCCCTCTGACCTGGAGGGATGGAGACAATAGGTAAGGGAGGTTTAGAAGAGGAGAAAAAAGTAGAGACAAAGTACAGATTACTTTAAATTGCAAAGGGGAAAGAGGAAGGGAATAAGCATTTATTAAGCACCTACTGAATTCCAGGGGCAGTTAAGTGGTGCAGTAAATAGAGTAACAGGCCTGGAGTCAGAAAGACCTGAGTTCAAATCCAGCAGCAGACAATTCCTAGCTGTGGATCCTGGGCAACTCACTTAATCCTGTGTGCCTTAGTTTCTTCATCTGTCAAATGAGCTAGAGACGGAAATGGCAACCCCTCCAGTATTTTTGCCAGATGGACATGAGTGAAACAACTGAATACCAACAACAAAATATTCCTGGCACTGTGCTAAGCCCTTTACAGTTATTATAAGCATTTACTATATTCCAGGCACTGTGCTAAGCAACTTACAATAATTAATTCATTTTTTTCCTGACTATAACCATGGAAGGTGGGTGCTGTTGTGATTCCCATTTTACAAATGAGGAAACTGAGGCAAACAGTTTGAATAACTTGCCAGGGTCATATAGCTAGTAAGTGTCTGAGGCCACATTTGATTGAGACTGAGGTTAGTATTAATGACTTCAGGCCCGGTACTCTGCCATGCCACCGGCTACCTTACACAAGAAACCTATCACAAGGTAAATTGATGGGGAGTGGAAATGTTGGGGAAAGACATTTGGCAGATGAGGATATCAGAAAGGGCCTCATGGAGAGGGAGCATTTGGTCTGAACTTTAAAGAAAACCAGAGACTATAAAAGACGGAGCTGCATACCAGGTATGAGGGATAGCTGAGGCAAAGGAAGAGAGAAGGGAAATGGCATGGTATATGTGCAGAACATCAGGAAGATGTTTCAAAGGAATAGAAACTGATTCTTGTGGGCTGCAAATTGACTTAGAAAATCATGGATTAACATTATCCATTTTGTGAATTTATTATTTGTAAGTTGTATTATTTGTAATTTTATTTATTTTGTAAAACACAGCTTAAGTTGGCTCCTTGCCAAACAGTTTTGTTCCCACATACAGCCTACAGGTGTTGAGTTTGACATCTCTGATCTAGACCATGGATTCTTAACATTTTTGAGTGTCATAATTCTTTTCAATAGTCTGGGATAAACATGTGTAAGAACACACCACATATATATATGCACATATATATACACACATACACATATATGCACACATTACCTCATGGACCCCAGCTTATCAACTCTGGGCCCTACATCAAGCATGGCTATGTCTAGAATTCAGGTTTTTCTGTTTTGTGAATTTAGTTACAAGGAGTTCTTGGTCATGTGCTTATATACATGCAAAAACCTGTATAATGTTGATTTCTTCTAAAGAAGTCCCAGTCACTTCCCTGAGCTTCAATCAATCTTGGATCATATTTTACCTACTGGAAATTCCAAACTAGATGCCTCCTAGACATTTTAAACTCATCATGTCCAAAATAGAGCTCAATATCTTTCCCTTGAATTCTCTTGTCTTCTGAACTTCCTTTTTTCTGTTGTGAAATCCTAACAAATTCCCAAGTCTATAATCTTGCCATTATGCCAGATTCTTCCCTCTCCCTCATCCTACATGTGGTGCCAAATCTTTTTTTTTCTATCTACAATATTTTGTATGGATCATCAAACACCTTTTCTCTACATACACAGTTAGCCCTTAGGAGGGAAGGAAGGGAAGAAAGAAAGGAAGGGAAGGAAGGAAAGGAGGAAAGGAAGGAAGGAAGGAAGGAAAGGGAAAAAGGAAGAGAGAAACAAAGGGAGAAAGGAAGAAAGGGAGAGAGAGGGAGGGTGGGATAAAAGGAAAGAGGGGGGAGGAAAAGGAAAGAGAGGGAAAGAAAGAAGGAAGAAAGGAAGGAAAAGGAGGGGAGGGGAGGAGAGAAAGCATTTATTGAATGTCTTCTATGTGCCAGGCACATGGAAGGGACTGCTTCATTCTTGGTATATGTACTTATAGGTTCTTTTCCTATTTTTTTTTTCAGAAGTCTCCTTTGGGATTCATGCTTAGTAATGGTATTGTTAGATCAAAGGATATGCATGGTTTTATAGCCTATTGGGCCATGGCTCATATCTTCTGATCATTTATCAATTGGGTAATAGCTCTTTTTTATATATATAGATTTGACTTAATTTCCTATATATTTGAGAAATGAGGCCTTCAACAGAGAAACTTGCTTCAAAACTTTTCCCAACTACTATTGCTAACTATATTTCCCCCCATTTATTCTATTATCTCTCTTAGACTTATCAAGTTTAAAATGTTTATGGGACATAGAGTTCAAAATGTCTAGTTGACAGAAATAAATGCTTGTTGATTGGGTTAAGGGCCCTTTTTCCTTTCTCCCATCCCTCCTCCAACTACCTCAAACAAAACATTTCTTAGTACTGAGGATAAATTACTAAGTACTCTTCCTGACAGACAACTAGCTAAATGCATAGCTACTCTGTGTGTGTGTGCACACACATGTGCATAGGAATTTGTATGCAGCATGACAATAAAATGATTCAAAAGTTGGGCTTGAATCTCAGCTTTTCTCCTTTGTGTGATATGTGATCATAGCTATTTTTCTCTATGGGTGTCACACTAGTGACCTAAAAAACTAAGGATTCAACCAAATAATCTCTAAGATATCTTTGAGGGTTAGCATGTTGTGACTGTATGGAAAACCCATTTTTTAAAAAGACACCCCAAAATTTCTTTGCCCAAATAAGCATTACTCCTTTCAGATTAGCCACCACAGGAAGTGATACTATAATTATAATATTCTAAATTTATATATAATTTCAAATATAATTTGATGAAATATAATTTCAAAATAAAAATATAATTATTTTTACATCTCTTTGGGAAACTCCATAGCTAGTTGCAAGTCATAAAAGAAAATACCTTATCACTGGTATTAATATTTTCATTTGTTTTGATCAGAGATAATATCTCTCACTTAATGACCCAGTACATATGTCATACTTGACTCCAAAAGAGGGACTTTTTTCAAAAAGCAAACCAATCTTTAAAGAACAAAAGTGAGACACCACTGAAAGTATTTGGAATCATGTACTGTAGGCTCTGGAGCATATATACTGGATGCCAGGAAGGATCCATCAGGATCTGCCAGATGCTCAGTCATTTTTGAGGTTATGTCTAACTCTTCCTGATCCCATCTGGGGTTTTCTTGGCAAAGGCATTGTAATGGTTTGCCATTAGCTCCTCCTGCTCATTTTACAGATAAGGAAACTGAAAAAGGGACAAACTGTGTTCAGGGTCACACAGCTAATAAATGTCTGAGGCTGGATCTGAACTTGGGTCTCCTTGATTCCAAGCCTAGTGTTCTTTCCACTGTGCTAACCCAGCATCCCAAATATGCCAGCGGTGGTCAATTCTACAATTTCATTAGACTGTGCAATCTGTCAGAGCAGGAACTATCTTTTTGCCTTTCTTTGTGACTCCAGAGCTTAGCATAGTGCCTGGCACATATTAAATGCTCAATGAATGACTGATCCCAGGCAATGACAAAAAGAATACAAGAGGCTCCCACTGTTGGGAGGTGAGTTTCCCTTCAGCTTCCCCTAGCCTCTGGAACATCATGTGTACATATGCTCTTTGTTCTGGTCAACTGTTCTCTGCCTTTTAACCATCAGCACTGCCCTGGCCTGTGAGAAGGAATGTCCTACTCCATTTTTGGATAGAGCTAATATTTAGCAACCGTTTCCTAAATGTGTTGAACCTGAATCTACCTCTCTGTAACTTCCACATTGATCCTTGTTGCCTCAGACAAACTGAGACTTTGGAAAGACTTTAGCTTAAAAAGGCCAAGTTCTCCCACTGGATCCAGGCCATTGTCAGTCATCCTGACATAAGTTTTGCCTCTAAACAAGCCCTGCTTCATTTAAATCCAATTCACTTGCAAGTCAAGACATCCCCCTCCGGAGGTCATTGGTCCTCTTTGAGAATGAAGGACAAAAAACATTACCCCTGATTTTTACCTTCTGAGGTTGAGTAGAAAAAGCCTAATCCCTCTTCCTCAAGACAGTGCTTCAAGTTCTCAAGATTGTGTTCATATCATCCTCCCTAAGTCCACTCTTGTCTAAACTAAAATTTCTCAGCTTTCTACCAAATCTGGATAATTAGTCCAGCTACCCTTCCTTTCTTAGCTCTAGGGAAAGAAAGTTTTGTCCTGGTACCCTAAGCAAATTGCACAAGCAGAGCCTTGCTCCCAGAGGGAGATAAATCATTAACTAAAAGAAGGCATCATTTGCATTCCATCAGCAAACACTTTGGCCCCTCCAGCAGAGCCCAGCCTTAGTGGGCCAACAGGCCTGAAGCATTAATGTTTAACTGGCGGCATTTTAAACATTCCAGAAACAATTAAGAAACAGATCTTTCTCCATCAAACACCCTTGGGTACAGCCCCTACTCCCATAGCTGCCCTGGAAAGAGCTCAGCTAATCTGTCAGGGATTTTTAAAGGCGCCCTCGTTAGCATCTACTGGAAACCCCCACTTGGCAAAACACATTTACTACCTTCTGCTTCGACCCAGATGAGGAATTTCAGGACTCTGGGAGGTTTCTAAGACATTAATCATCTCTAATAACGCCCATCCACCACCGGCGTCCCCCAAGACTCACATTCAATCTATAGAACACATTCAATGCTTTGTTGTGTTGGGTCTCTGATTTCATCAAGAGAGAGAATGCCCATTGAGGAAGCTCACTCTTGGCATCTGTTCTGCAAGTTGGAGCTGCAGACAATCGACTAGGACGTTGCCACCCAAAGCCTGCATTTATATAGTGTGTTAGAGCACTCACAGAGCACTTGACATCGAGCATCTTGTTTAATCTTCATAGTGGGTCCTACTTTAGAACTCCTCTAGTCCCTCCTTTTATAGATGGGGGCAGTGAGGTCTAGCAGTGTTCACAGGCAATCTGCCTCAGACCACAGAGTTAGTAAGTGGCAAAGCAGGGACTTGAACTCAGTCCAGTTAAATTGTCAGTTAAAGCTGCCCTGGAGGAGCATGAGCTGTCTCAGAAAATGGCGTGGTCTCCACCATTAGAGATGCTGGCCATGGAATTTCTGACTAGAGTCACAGGTCTAGCTAGACCCCCAGTTAGCCCATTGTTCCTGAGGACAAAACTTCGAAGTTCTGTAAGTGAACAATCTCAACTCTACAAATGCTTGAGCATAGGTGAGCAGGTGAGCTGAAAGGTAGCCCGAGAGAACCCCAGAAAGGATTCACCAGCAACTTAGAAGGGTCAGCCAAGTCAAGACTTAAGGCAGAAGGCAGAAAACCAATTAACCAGCCAGCCCACACACCCATAAGCCCTTTGAGGTCGGGTTAGATCCAACCAATCTCCTTCTTGCCAGGGATCAGGTTTTGTAAGAAGCTAAAAGGGAGTACGATGTATCAGTACAGAATAAGGGGGTGTGATCACAGCTACACTCAGTGTCTGCTTGATATAGCTGCTCTCCTGTCCTGTGGGCAGACAAGTGACTGGAATTTCCCACAAAAGTTCCCTGAATTCTGTTACCCTCATTATCTAATACACTGGACATTTATCCATAAGAAACCTCACCCTAACCCAACCCTGCAGCAGATGTCCTCCTGGCCCTCTGTATAGCACTTCAGGTCAGAGAATATCTGTTCCCCCACTCTGTAAGGGCTGTACAATTTATTGTAATTTTCTAGCTTATCTAAAAGCCACACTTTGACCATCCTCTTGGATTTATGGAGGCCAGTAACCCAACCAGTCCCACCAGGGTATGCTGGAGCAAGCTAAACTAATTCACAAGAACTGATTGTTAAATTTCCAATGTGAACATTTACAATTTGGATATCACATCAACAAAGCTACAGAGCTTGATTTGTTTTGACAACTGTCTATATTTAAGAAATTGGTGTGCTCTATGAGCAAAGCAGAATTGCAGTAGTGGAACTTCTCTACACAGAGATAATCATTAAACCTATGGGAGCTGAGGAGGTCAATGAGTGAGAATAGAAAGAAAAGAGAATAGACCTGACACAAGTGACATGGATGACAATCCCCAATCAAGTGGAGAAATGGCTTGCACACATAATAGTGTGCATCTATATACTATTATATAGATGCAATGGAATGCTATTGTGAGATTATGAGAGACAACTTCAGAGAAACCTGGGAAGACTTGGATGAACTGATGCAGAATGAAGTGAGCAGAACCAAGATAACTACTCACATTATAATAATGTTTAGTTAGTTATTTTCAGTCATGTCTTCTTCTTCCTGACTTCATTTGGGATTTTCTTGGCAAAGATGCTGGAATTGTTTGTCATTTCCTTCTCTAGCTCCTTTTATGGAGAAAGAAATTGAGGTAAACAGGGTTAAATAACCTGCTCAGAATCACACAATTAGTAGGTGCTTGAGGCTGGATTGAACCCAGAAAGATGAGTCTTTCTGACTCCAGGCTCAATACCCCATCCACTGTGTCACTAAGTTGTCAAACCAAACAATGATGAGAGAAATAAGAACTCTGAATAATACAATGATCAACCTCCTGACAAAGAAGTGACAGCGTAATATACAAAACAATATACATTTCTGCACATGGCCAATATGGAAATTTGTTTTGCTTGACTACATATGTTGGATAAAAGGGTTTTTCTTTTCTCTTTCCCATGGAGAGAGATGAGAGGAAGAAAAATAAATGCTTAATGATTAGAAAAAATTTTAATTTAAAAGTTTGCAAAAAGAAAGATATAACATGATTACTCACATAAACAGTAGGATGTAGCAAGGTTTTTTTTTTTTTTTCTTTAAAGTTGTTCTTAATCAGACTTTCCTCATTTCTCCTTAAGTTTCCTGGGTTTGCTTTGGGAATCTCAGTCCCAAAAGTCATATGCCTGAAGCCATCCATAACTACTCCCTTCTCCTGTGTACCACACTCTGCCACACCATCATCGCCCCCCCCCAGGTCAGGCCACCCTAGCCTCACTGCTTCCAATTCTCAAAAAGAGCAAACAATTCCTAACTGGTTTTTGGAAGAGGCTGGAGGAGAAAGTGAGGTTAATTAAAATTTTATGCCAGATGAAGTTTGACACTCTTCTCTCTCCCTGTCTATGCCCTCCTTTCTTACTTCCTCCTATCCCTTTCTAAATGTTGAGTTCATATATTAATAAAATCTTAATAATTTAACAAACATTTATAAGGTATTTTGTACAAGGACTATAAAATAACAGTATTTGGATGATTTTTTTTTCCTGAGGCAATTGTGGTCACACAGCTAGGAGTGTTAAGTATCTGAGACTAGATTTGAACTCAAGTCCTTCTGACTTCAGGGCTGGTGCACTAACCACCGCACCACCTAGTTGTCCCTCAGTTACATAATTTCAAAACACATGAATGAGAACTGTGTGAGTCTGTGTGTGTGTGTATTCTATTGCCATCTCTCTTTCTCCTAAGTCCAGTGAATTCAGTTAAAGGGAGACAGAGATGCAATAGACACTTAGTTACCTAAAAACAAATTTTAAGTTCATAGGAATAAAGTGTGAAGGAATGAGAAAGCTGAGGCAGAAATTGTTTTGTGTGTTACTTAAAATCATTCAGGTAGTGTCTGAGATGAGATTGGATTCTAATTCTAATCCTAATCCTTTGATTACAGAACCAATATTCTTTCTTCCCACTGTACCACACTCCCTGCAAATAATTCTACTGCCTGCCTTGCCTGTTTTTTTTTTTTTTTTCCAGAATTCCCAATGCTTGGAACTCAAAACTTTAAAAAAAACAAAACCCACAACAAATGGTAAAAATTTGTTTTTACATGTAATTGAAGAAAATATAATTTTTTGAAAAAATATATTCTTTAAAGAAAAAAAGAATTTTTATTACTTCCTTATCTCAGCTCAACTCTGACAACATTTCCTAGAGAAAGAGATGCTCTACTCTAATTATTCTCTGCTCTTTCCTGCCCTCATCTGCATGCTTGATTATCTGATTTTTTTTGATAAGAAAGCAAACCAAAATCATACTTCAGCCAAAAAGAACACCTGGTTTTCTCATCTGTAAAATGAGAAAGATGGACTCAAGCCCCTTCAAGATCAAAATTTATGATCTTATGATTCTTTGGGCAATGCAAATCAGGATAAGAGTGCAGGCTACTGAATGCCATTCACATTTACTCCTTTCAGACACTAGTCACTGGCCTGCTAGCATACCATGTTAATCCTAGACTAATTTATTTTTCTAAATTGCATCCTGATTTAATTTCTATTCAGGCACATTAGTATGTCTGTTTTAGACAGGGTGTCCCTCGTACAGGGCCCAAGTCCATAAACCAGCTTGGTACAGCAGCCAGGACAGCGCCTTACATACAGACTCAGGCTTCAAAGCTCATCAAAGCCCCGAGTGATGCTAATGATGACAATCATGTAAAATCCTGGCTCCGAACACAGAAGCAACACCAAGACTTTATTTCCCACAAAAAAACAAAAACAAAAACAAAAACAAAAAATAATAAAAGAGTTGGGAATGGATATAAACTTAGCCCAGGCTCCCAAGTCCAATTTGTGAAGTATTGATGGCATATGTGTTTCAGACAAAGAAAATGCCAGAGTGCACGGAAACCTCATTATCCCCTTGCCGGGCGGGTCCAAGCCACACATACTCCTGGCCAGCAAGGCAAATGCCTTTCAGTTGTCGAGTCCAAGATGACCGAATTCTCCATCTGTGAAACATCACTGTCAATTTATGTATGACATGAAGCTTCTGACACACACTGAACTTACCAGGTGTTTTACTCTAGGCAAGTCACTTAACCCTAAGTGTGGATGAGTGGGAGAGGAGGGGAGAGCATCTGAAAAAAACCTAACAACCAACTCCCCCCCCACAAAAAAAACTGAGGGGCTTAGGGTCCCTCCTAGCTCAGAATATTGTTGTTTCTAAGACTCTTCTTCAGCTTTTCTAAGTCACCTCTGGTTCTTTGCAGGGGCAGAGGCAGCAGGCAAAGGAAAGAATGGTGGACATGGGTTCCGATCTCACTTCTGCTACTGATTGACTTTGTGACGTTAGGCAAGTAACAATCTCTCTGAACCAATGAGTTTTCATCTCTAAAATGAGAGAGTTTGGACTCTCCCAGTTATCTAGTTAGTTCAGAATCTTCTAGTTATCAATCAATGAACTAGTTAGAAAGCTACATCTTCTTAACTAGTTTAAACTAACATCTGTAACTTCATTGATCTAAATACTCCAGAGTAAGCAAACTCTGGCTACCACTGTGTGCTGATAATTTCTCTAAGGTTTATAGGATTAGATTATGGGGTTGGGGACTAGAGTCCTGCCAGTTTGTGACTTACTCAGGGTCTCACAATCAGAACATATTTTCCTCCCTCTACGACTGACTCTCCAGGGGCAGCTAGGTAGGTAGAGCATGGGCCCTAGGGTCAGTAGGATCTGAATTCAAATGTGACCTCATATACCAGCTGTGTGACCTTAACTAATCCTGACTGCAAAAAAAAGAAAGAAAAGAATTGACTTCTACTCACTGTCGCAGTTCCTCTCATGATGTCAGAGCAAAATAATAAGTTCTTGATAATATAAATATAATGGCATCTTGGCCAAATAATCACATTTATGATATAAATTACACATTAGACCATAAATCGACAACTCTCCTATATATGCCTATATTTTATAGCCTAGGAGTATTATCTGCCCTCTAGTTATAATGACTAAGCTGGACCTTCAGAAGAGTTGAGGCAATATACCTTGCTCACTTCTTTGCATAGATGGAGACTATGGGTATGGATTATTGCATATGCTGCCAAAAATGATTAATATATTAGTTGATCTGGATGAAATGTTCTTTCATTTTTAATATTTATAAGGAATAAAAAGGAACACTATTCAGAAATGAAGTAGATATAAAAAAGAAAAGATTATTAAAAATAAAATTTAAAAAACTTAATAAATATCAATTTTAAAGAATCTCAGAGTGTTGTCCTCAGAGTACTTAGTTTCTTTTTTAAAACTGTCCTGGGATTTGAGGATTGCCAGACTTCCCTTCTACAAAGTTCTAAGCCATCCTATTTACCAAGGTAAAAAGATGGAATGTACCTAATCAAAAGTATTTCCCATATCTTTTTCTCTGTAATCGCTGATTCTTATTAAAACTAAAATCCCACAAGACAATTCCAATAGACCTGGATGCTAAGTGCCATCCACATTCAAAGAGAGAAAAAGTTCTAAGGAGACTGAATGTGGATGAAAGCATAGTACTTTCATCTTTTTTGCTGTTTTTTTTTCCCCTTTTGATCTGATTTTTCTTGTACAGCATGAAGAATATGGAAATATGTTTAGAAGAATTGCACATGTTTAACCTGTATCAGATTGCTTGATATCTTGAGGAGGGAAAGGAGAGGAGAGAGGGAAAAAAATTGGACACAAGATTTTGCAAAAATGAATGTTGAAAAATATCTTTGCATGTATTTGGAAAAATAAAATACTATTTTAAAAAAAAGTAAAAAAAATTACAAACAAAAAATCCGTAACTATCCTGGGAAAGCAAATCTTCTGACGTCAATTGTTAGTTTTTTCAGTAGTCAATCAACATATATTAAGTACTCTACTTATTATTAGTCAGTCTAGTGACAATTTTACACTATCTCCCTTCCTGTAGAGTCAGGAATTCTTTTTTATTCCTAGCACTGCAGCACTGATGATGGATAGTCTCAAGCTGTTCTGGCTCTTAAAGGCTTGGAAACATCTGTCCTTTTGTTCTGCTGCTTATGTTCCACCTCTAAGATAGTTTCTGAGCTTCTGGTGTACTCCTAAATAGCATCAAGTCTTAATTAAATGCTTACCTTTGAATACTTTGGCTAACTTCCTACTCTGTATTTCCCTAGTGCACAAGAGCCAAGTAAAAATACCTCACTTGAGGATTTCTCTGCCAACCTTTATATCTTTATTCTAGTCATAACATGAAAGATAACTGACTCAATTCAATTCAAATATCCAACGAGTGTCTCTCTCTCCTCTCTCTCTCTCTCTCTCTCTCTCTCTCCTTTTCTCCCTCTTTCCCTCTCTCCCTCTCTTTGTGTGTCTGTGTCTGTGTCTGTGTGTTTCTGTGTGTAAAGCATTGTACTATGTATTGGGTAAACAGGAAAAAATAGAGATTAAAAAAAAGAGAAAGGAAGGGAGGAAGAAAAGAAAGGAAGAAAGGAAGGAAAAGAAAAGGCAGATAGGAAAGGGAAGCAAAGGGAGGGAAGAAGGAAAGGAGGAAAGCAGGGAGGAAGGAAAGGAGGAGGAGAGGAAGAGAATTAAGGAAGGAAAAAAGAGAAGAGAAGAGAAAGAAGAGGAGAGGAGAAGAAAAAAGAGAAGAAAGAATTTCTTGTTCCCAGAAAACATTCTGCTAGAGAAATACAGATAAGCAAAAGCCATGGTTTTTCCCTTCCGGTTCTAAACCTCAAATTATTCTTCCCTATTTGGACATGTTTCTTTCTCTCAATTTATCAGACAGCTGATTGTGCTTATTATGTCTCTTTCAGGAAAATCATTCCTACCTATCTCCTGCAATCAGGTACGGGGCTTCCCTTTCTCACTGTACCTGTTTCTTTACACAGGTTTTTAAGGAACTATGCCTCCTTCGAACAATTTTAAATGAATATACAACATAAACAGAAGAATTTTTATTTTTTTAATACAACAGTATTCTGTTCTCCCCAGCATCTATCACCTGCATTCTGATGACAGAGGCCTCAGAAAGAAAATGTTGGCATTTTCTGCTCCATTTCCTAATGCACCCCTGGAATTCCAATGGGCTTGGGGGAGTGTTAGGAAGGAAATAAATCTAAGGTAATAAATCTGACATTTCCAACCAGTCATGGTCCAACTTAGGGAGGAGATGTGACATAAATCTTTGGTATTAAATCTGTATTCTGTCACCTGCTCGTTGGTTAGCCCAGAGCTATTCCCCCAGCAAACAGGACAAAAGGCATAAATTAACTATTTTTCAGCTCTCAAGCAACAATCCATATACCAATCAACAGACTTTTTAAAATGCTTACGATGTATCTGGGAAACTTCTTGATTAGGAGAAACTGAGGAAGCTAAAATTCTTTTACCTAAAAGTTATAAGGCCATAGAACTCAAGGTAGAATGAACCTTAAGGGTCATTTGTTCCAATCAACTTATTTTACAGATGAGGAAACTGAGGTCTAAGAAAGTTAAGCAATAGAATGCCGAAGGTCACCTATGTAGTAAGTGCTAGAGGTAAGATGGGAACCCAGGTCCCTCTGGTTCCAGAGCTTCTAAAACCAGGAGGGAACCCTTTTCTATCCGGGCTGGAACAGGATTTGTCCTGCCTGAAGTCTGGGAGGGAAGAGCTGGTTGTTGGCAGGTTCCTGCTTCCTGGAACATATGAACACTAAATTCCCAGGCTTGATTTCAAGCTCTCCAGAGCCACTCTACTGCCCAAACACCTGCTCTGAACACCAGTCCAAAACCCAGTTCACCTGAGAATTTTGTGACCTACTGAGGAAAGTAGCCTTCCCTCCACTACAATGTATGCATTCTGTCTGGAGTCTCACGGGCAACCAGAGAAGACTAGAAAGCCACAACCGCTTTGACGCCACCTGCACAAACACCAGAGCCAAGAATGGATCCAAGTCTGGGATTGCTTGGCTCATGCTGATGTCACCAATGGCAGGTGGTAAGCAGATGGAGATACTGTTCTGAAAGGGGACTATTGGAAAGTAAATGTGGACCCAGGAGAACCAATCTTCTCCTCCTCTTCTCTAACATCCACATAATGGTGGCTTCAACTGAGTGTTGGGAATCATTAACCTGGACATATTAGGAGTGCTGTGGTCCAAGGGAGAAGTCAAAGGTTGCTCTCCACAACACCATGGCACTTAATCAACTCTGACAGAGAATAAGACCATTGAGGCTTCATGAGGCTTTCAGAAAATTTCCCTTACTTCTATTAAAAATCATCAAGTTATGTGATCAACTGTGATAGACTGGGCTCTTCTCAACAATGGAGTAATTCAAGGCAGTTGCAACAGGCTTTTGATAGAAAATGTCATCTGCATCCAAAGAGAAGATTATGGAGACTGAAAGTGACTCAAAGCACAGTATTTTCACCTTTTGTTTGCTTGTTTTTTCTTTTCATGGTTTTTTTTTCCCTTTTGGTCTGATTTTCTTACATCACATGACAAATATAGAAATATGTTTAAAGAATTGCACATATTTAACCCATATCAGATTGCTTGCTGTCTTGGGGAGGGAGTGAGAAAAATTAGAACACAAAGTCTTACAAGAATGAATGTTGAAAACTATCTTTATGTTTATGGAAAAATAAAATACCATTTAAAAATTTTAAAAAGTTATCAAGAATGGAATTTTGATGTCCTTTTTATATACTTTAACTATCTGTTGCATGTGGATTATCTTCTTTGAGTGACTGTCCATACAAAACTCCATGCTATCTCCTCACAGTCAAGAGGTAGCTGGCTGGGTGGCACAGTATAGAATTCAGGACTTGGAGTCAAGAAGACCAGAGTTTAAATTCTCCCTTAGATACATACTAGCTATATGACTCTGGATAAATCACTTAACTGCTGTCTGTCTCATTTTCCTCATCTATATAAATAGGATGACATTATAACTGCCTTGCTTGGTTGCTTTGAGGATGAAATTAGCTAGTATGTATGTGTGTGTGTGTGTGTGTGTGTGTGTGTGTGTGTGTGTGTAAAGTCATTTGCAAATCTTAAAATGCTATAGAAATGCTAGCTATTATTGTTAATTAATTCTCTTTTTTATCAGCCTAAGCCAAACTGAAGTTTAGAAAGAGAAATCTGCTGGGAAGAATCACTTGCACTCCAAAAGCAAAAGGAAATAATTTCAGGATTATCCTCACCAGCCCTGTCCTCTATATATTTGTGCTTTAATGAATCTGCAGCTTCACTGATGTAGGTGCTCTCATCAAATGATATAGATTGCAAATATAGTCATGGCCGTCCATCGTAGGAGACCATGCCAATCAATTAATCAGTCAACATTTAGTAAGTGCTTATTGTGTGTCAGGCAATGTATTAAGTACTGGATGTGGATCTTGCCCATGTTTTCCTAAGAGTTATGTCCACCTATCATGAAGGGGCCTTTCTTTTAGGCATCTTGACATGGATACTAGTGATCACAAAAATTACTCATTCTTGCTGCATAACCAACCTAACCTTCTCTCCTGGCCACCAATTTTCTCTAATCAAAATGATAAACAATCAATTTAATCAAAATAGTCAAATTATCTGATAGTCTAATACTTGATAATCTAATGCAATTTTTCATTGCTAAAGAGCTGTAGCTTATTGATGCCCGCCATAAACCTCTCTTTCCTGTTATTAGTGGACAATTATGGTGTTAGGTATAATGAACACATTGTTTATCCGAAGTTGGATATCTCTCATTGCAGAATACCTATAATTTATTAATATATTTAACAAGGTTTTTTTAAACACCTGTGATGTGTGAGGCAGGGCAGCAAAGTAGCACTGTGGATAGAGCACTGGATCTGGATTTAGAAGGACATGAGTTCAAATCCAACTTCAAATACTAGCTGTGTGACTCTGGACAAGCCATTTGACTTTGTCTCAGTTTCCTCATCTATAAAATGAACTGAAGATGAAACCCCCTAGTATGTCTGCCAAGAGAACCCCAAATAGAATCATGAGGAGTTATTTGTGACTGACAAAATACAGTGCATTGTTAGGCAAAAGGGGGACAAAAAGATGAATATAATTAATTATAATGATAACAACAATAATATTCTGTGATTTCAATGGCATAGAGAACTCACAGGTGAGAAAAATCCCTTTATTATATAATTTGACAACTTCTTTGAAATTTGTAGTGTCTGACTCTAAATTCAATCCCAGGTCTGTCCAGTACCCAGATTGTCACTAGTTTCAGTTGCAAAGAGCACCAAGATTTTCATTTGCCCAGAGGCCCCTAACACTTGAACCAATTTCTTCCTGACTTCAAGACCAGCATTCTATCTACTGCACCATGATACCTCAGCATGAACAATACATTTTTTTATGTATTGATTTTTATGTTTTTCCCTCCCTCTCCTTCCTTCCTTGTTCCTTCCTTATTTCCATTCTCTTTCTTTCTTTTTCTTTTCTCTTTTTTCTTTCTTTCCTTCCTTCCTTCCTTTCTTCCCTCTTTCCATCCTTCCTTCCTTCCTTCTTTCCTTATTTTCTTCCTTCCTCCCTCCCCCTGCCTTCAACAACTTTGTTATTATAAAGGATGCCTCCAGGAGAAAATAGACCACAAGTTATTTGGAAATTAAATAATCTAATCCTGAAGAACGAATGGGTGAAAGAGCAAATTACAGACACAATCGAAAATTTCATCCAGGAGAATGACAACAATGAGACAACATACCAAAATTTGTGGGACTCGGCTAAAGCGGTTATAAGGGGTAATTTTATATCTCTAGATGCTTACTTGCGTAAAACAGAGAAGGAGAAGATTAATGAACTGGGCTTACAATTAAAAAAGCTAGAAAAAAACCAAATTACAAACCCTCAATTAAATACCAAATTGGAAATTCTGAAAATTAAAGGGGAGATCAATAAAATTGAAAATAAGAAAACTATTGAATTAATAAATAAAAGTAAGAGTTGGTTTTATGAAAAAACCAACAAAATAGATAAGCCTTTAGTTAATTTGATTAGAAAAAGGAAAGAGGAAAATCAAATTATTAGTCTCAAAAATGATAAGGGAGAACTTTCCTCCAATGAAGAGGAAATTAGAGTAATAATTAGGAGTTTCTTTGCCCAACTTTATGCCAATAAATTTGATAATGTAAATGAAATGGAGGAATATCTACAAAAATATAGATTGCCCAGATTAACAGAAGAGGAAATAAATTATTTAAATAGCCCTATTTCGGAAAAAGAAATAGAACAAGCTATTAATCAACTCCCTAAGAAAAAATCTCCAGGACCAGATGGATTTACATGTGAATTTTACCAAACATTCAAAGAACAATTAATCCCAATACTATATAAACTATTCGAAAAAATAGGGAAAGAAGGTGTACTACCAAATTCCTTCTATGACACAGATATGGTGCTGATAGCTAAACCAGGTAGGGAGAAAACTGAGAAAGAAAACTATAGACCCATTTCCCTAATGAATATTGATGCAAAAATTTTAAATAAGATTTTAGCAACAAGATTACAGAAAGTCATCCCCAGGATAATACATCATGACCAAGTAGCATTTATACCAGGAATGCAGGGCTGGTTCAATATTAGGAAAACTATTAGCATAATCAATTATATTAATAACCAAATTAATAAAAACCATATGATTATCTCCATAGATGCAGAAAAAGCCTTTGATAAAATCCAACACCCATTCCTATTAAAAACACTGGAGAGTATAGGAATAAATGGGCTTTTCCTTAAAATGATTAGTAGTATCTACTTAAAACCTTCAGCAAGCATCATATGTAATGGAGTCAAACTAGAACCATTCCCAATAAGATCAGGAGTGAAACAAGGCTGCCCACTGTCACCATTA
>JAJPUD010000354.1:521447-556098 GCA_023553655.1 Myrmecobius fasciatus
AGCTATGCTCAAAAAGTTATCAAACTGTGCATACCCTTTGACCCAGCAGCATTTCTATTGGGCTTATATCCCAAAGAAATCATAAAGAAAGGAAAAGGCCCCACATGTGCAAGAATGTTTGTGGCAGCCCTTTTTGTAGTGGCTAGAAACTGGAAATTGAATAGATGCCCTTCAATTGGAGAATGGCTGAATAAATTATGGTATATGAACATTATGGAATATTATTGTTCTGTAAGAAATGACCAGCAAGATGATTTCAGAGAGGCCTGGAGAGACTTACATGAACTGATGCTGAGTGAAATGAGCAGAACCAGGAGATCATTATACACGGCAACAACAGTACTATATGACAATTAATTCTGATGGACATGGCTCTCTTCAACAATGATATGTTTCAAACCACCTCCAATTGTTCACTGAAGAAAGCCATATACACCCAGAGAGAGGGATGCGAAATGTGGACCACAACATAACATTCTCATACTCCTTGATTGATGTTTGCTTACATTGTGTTTCCTTTATCTGATATATTGTTTGTGTAGATAAGATTTTTCTTGCACAACAATGATAAGTTTGGAAATATGTATACATATATTCGATTTGCCAATATTTTAACATAATTAACATGTAGTGGATATCCTGCCATCTAGGGAAGGGGTGGGGAAGTTGGGGGGAAAAATTTATAATGGAAAGCTATGTAAGGGTTATTGTTGAAGAATTACCCACACATATGTTATGCAAATAAAATAAAATTAAAAAAAAATAAAATAAAGGATGCCTCTCTGTAAGGGGAGGGAATGAAGAAAGATAGAAGAGGGACTTAAGACACTTTATAAATAAAATTTATCAGTAAAAATTTATTTTAAAAAAAACTGACTTTTTCATAGTTCTTTAGATCACACAATAATCATGTAATGTGGGTAATATATATTAAGTGAGGATTTCATCTACAAAGTCTCTCAGATTCCTTCCAGATCTCAATTTCATGTTTCTATTATTATTCCTATCATATAGATGAAGAAGCTGAACCTTACAGAGATTAAATAATTTACCCAAGACAACTTTGCTAATAAGTTGGCAGACCTGCAATTTGGACCCAGCATTGCCTGACACCAAATTCAGTTCCTTTTCCACTATAACAGCTTCCTCTTAAGTTACTACCTTGTCTGGGTGAAGCTGATGATCTGACTGGAAAGATAATGGCATAAACATAGTAAAGTGATTCATATGTCTGATTTGTGTCTACCTGGAAAAAAAAGGTACAAGGCAGGACCTAATTTGGGCTTCCTCCTGGGTAATTTTGTGGGGGGGCAGGTATTTTATAAGTAATAGAAAATGCTTCCCAGACATTAGGGAGTTGTCTTAGTCAGCCATTTTTTTTAAAAGCTTTTTGGGGAGCAGCTAGGTGGTGCCATGGATAGAGCACCAACCCTAAAGTCAGGAGGACCTGAGTTCAAATGTGACCTAAGATACTTAACACTTCCTAGCTGTGTGACCCTGGGCAAGTCACTTAACCCCAATTGCCTCAGCAAAAAAAAAAAAGTTTTTTTTGGGAACATCCCTTCTTCCTCAAAGTAGTATAAGAATTATCTTAAAACAGAAATAAGTGGAAAAACAATTTATTTTAGACAATTATATAACAACTTTAAAATCAATGTATATATAGTAGGTGGGGGTAGAGAAGAAAGGAAAATCTGAGATATGGCCCAAGAGACTAGGCAACAGCAGACATTCTGATAAGGCTAATGCCAAGAGAGAAATAAGTATAATCTCCAAAAGAAAATAGACTTCTGTCACTCTAAAGGTAAATGTTATCTGATGCTTATCCCCTACCTCCTCTTTGCTAATTATTTGACCATTTATCCTCAATTTTCCAGTCAGTTCAGATTGGAGACAAGCAACACATTGCATACCACCAGCTCTACTCTTTATGTGAATTGAAACTTCTACTCCAATCTCCTGAATTAACACCTTCCTCCTAAATCATTTGGCCATCTTTTCTCCTCAATAATTAGATCTCTGTCTCTCTGTCTCTGTCTGTCTCCCTGACTGTCTTTGTCTCTTTGTCCATCCCTCTGTCTCTGTCTCTCTCTCCCCTTCTCTCTTTTTGTGTGTCTCTGTCTTTTTTTCTCCTCTTTCTCTCCCTCCATTTTACTTGAATTGATTATACTTGGGATTATCTGGCTTTGTGTCATGGATTTTATATGCATCTCCATATGTGTTTGTTTCACATCTTTCCACCATGGCAGGATCTGTGTCTCTCTCTCAGTGGACTAGATCCCCTCGGAGAGGATGGAACAATCCATCTCTCCAGTCTCTTTCTATCTCTTTTCAGTACAGTATTCAGTATATGAGTCATTCAAGATAGAAGTCAAAGGGGTGGGGTGGGGTGGTGGTGGTCTATCCATAAGCAAAAACAAGTATTTTACAGCCTCAGAGCAAAAAGAAGCAAAACTTTTAGAGCACCAAACAAGACCAGTGAGGAGTTGGTTATCTTTGTATCTAGGTGGACTGTTCAATCTCATCAGTGAGAAGTGAATGTACAGAAACATGAAAAAAGCAACCCTGCTGATAAATCTCAAGGGGACCAGAATTAAGCCACGAGGTTCAGAGGAAAGTCTCCACTAGGCTCCATATCTCTTCCTCCATACAAAGCTTTAATCAATCCAGGGCTCTTCTTCTCTGCCTGTCACTTCTATTTGATTTACTGGGGGTTTTTCCAGTTTATTTTTACAAAGTTTTTCTTTAGAAATGTTAGCATAGGACCCCTGAGGCAAGAAAGCAGGGACATAAGCCAAAGCCCCTTTAATAAGGGTTTATTGTCTCTGCTTGTGCATGTAGTGGTTTCTTTTTTAGGGGATAGAAGGGAGTGTATATATTTGGTCGGGAGTTGGGGGTGAAGCATGGTCATATTGGACCTTTCCAGAAACACATTTAAAGCAGATTCTAACTTCCAAGAACAAGCCATTAAAAATGGATTTCTAAAGCAGCATCTGGAAACAGAGAGAGAGAGAAGCTGCCCAGTTATTTGGTAAAAAACAAAACTCAAACTTTCCTTTTTTCCTCTTGCCAATGTCCCATTTAACCATGTGATCCTCTGGGAGGCAGATGCCTTGGGGCAGAAATGACAAGCAAAAAAGGATGCTAGCCCAAGGAGTTCTCAGGGAGCCAAGGGGGATGCCAGAAATAAGTGGCAAGAAGTCAACCCATGGTGGCCAATGCATTTTTAGGAGATCTGCATGTCTCTAATCAGTGCATAGACGTTGTAGAGCCATAGTCAAAAATAGATGGGGGTAAGGGCAATGTGGAGAGAATGGTTCAATGGTTCTCCATTTTTCTAGGACTCCAAAAATGGTTGGGGGATACCAGGATGGCAAGATCAACTAATGGCAGAGGGATAGGATATAAATTATGTTTCTATTTTCCAAATTGATACAAATTTGATAAGGGTTTTTTGTGTACTCTGGGGTAAAGAGTTAAGGGATTCTGACAAGCTTTAAATGACATCATAAAATCTAAAGACAGAAGTTGTTCAGTCATGTCCAACTCTATGTTTCTCATTTGGATTTTCTTCTCAAAAATACTAGAGTAGTTTGCCATTTTCTTCTCCAGCTCATTTTACAGATGAGGAAACTGAAACAAACAGGTTTAAGTGACTTGCCCAAGGTCACACAGCTAGGAGGAAGTGTCTGAGGCCAGATTTGAACTCAGGAAAATGAGTTTCCCTGACTCCAGCCCCAATGCTATATTCACTTCATGACCTAGAGCAGTACATCAAGAAATTTTTACATGACCCTAGGCATATAAGTTTATAAAATAAATATACAAATCAAATATTTACTGATAATAAATTATGATTTATTATTCAATTCAATTCAAAGCAAGCCTTACCATTTTACTCATTGTGTGATGGAGGGGTTAGATCAAGTGATTTCTAAGGCACCATCAATAAATTTCTCCTCTAATCTCTTAAAAATATTTTAAATCAACTTAATTGCTCGATCAACAATTATTGATTATTAGCATCTTCTTAGTACTGACTGCTAGAGGTAAAAGAGTTTAAGGACTTTATGTTTTATTGAGGGAATCACCTGTATATACAAAACTACATGTAAAACATAGACAAAGTAAATACAGAAAAATTTCTAAAAGGGATGGAACCAATAGTTGGGGTGATGATCAGGAAAGAGTTAACACTTGAGCTGAGCATTAACGATAACGGTATTAATAGTGGTAGCTTTTAAGATTTACAAAGAACAAATGAGATATCTGCAAAGGCATTTATCACAGTGCCTGGAACAAAGCTGGTACTTGATAAATGCTAATTCCCCTTCCCTAAAGAGCTCTTTACATGTATCATATAATCATTACAACAACCTCATGAGGTAGTTACTAGCATTTCCCCTATTTTACAGATGAGGAAAATGTGTTTCATGGAGGTTAAATGATGTCAGATTCAGGTTTTCCTAAGTCCACGTCTAGCACTCTACTGAACCATTTAAATATCTTTGAAATAAGCTAGCAATTTTAAGAGACAGAGGTGAGGAGAGAGTATATTAAGCTAAACAATCAGTCTTTTAAAAAATCTCACAAATCTTTTTTGTTTCTGGACTGTGTCCAAATGAGAAGGATGGTAAGTCTCCAGGTGAGAGAAGGGCCAAGACTTGGGCCTTTATATACTCCATCCCCTACTCCAGGCTTCCAACATGGGGCCATGATCATGGTATCTATTTCTCAGCCTTTTTATGTTCTTTCCTAATATTGATAATTTTTATTTTATTATTAATAATTAATAATAGTTGAAGGAGTATTGAACTAGGCTGTGATATCGAGTGCTTCAAAAGATCAGCAAGCAGTCACCAGATGTAGTGGAGATAGAATCTGTGCCAGGTGAAGAGCTAAATTCTGAGTAACCTATTTGATTCCACTTTAGCAGTGGGTTAAAGGAGGCCAAGAAGAATCAATATCAGCTCACTCACTGCTTATACTGTTTTCAAGAGTGAACTTGTGGGGAGAATTTTTTTTAATATTAACTGGTTTAAGGTTGAGCCCATTCTCCTCAGGAACCAAAGTAATATAAGTGGGAATGTGCCCTCTAAGTATTAAAGGAAGATGCTTTATAACTGCTACATTTGCTATATCTTCTCAATAAGGAGGGGAAGGGAGGGGAGGGAAGGGAAGGGAAGCTTGAGAGCAGAGACAAATTTGGTCTCTTTTTTGTTAATCTGCAGTGCTTAGCACAATTCCTTAAACAGTAGTTATTTAATAAATGTTTGTTAATTGACTGAATAAATTCCAACATTAAGCAAATTCTATCAATAATGGCTACATTTTATCACCACTGTTACCACTTTAGTGTAGAGTGTTTTTGCCTCTTACCCAGGCAATCAATATTTTTTTTTAATTTTATTTTATTTGCAAAACATAGTATGGGTTAATTCTTCACAATAAAACTTACCTAGGTTTCTGTTACAGATTTTCCCCCCCCAGCTTCCCACCCCTCCCCTAGATGGCAGGGTATCCACTACATGTTAATTATGTTAAAATACTTGGCAAATCGAATGTATGTATACATATTTCCAAACTTATCATTGTTGTGCAAGAAAAATCGTGTCTACATAAAAGACATATCAGATAAAGGAAACACAATGTAAGAATCAAGGAGTATGAGAATGTTATGTTGTGGTCCACATTTCACATCCCTCTCTCTGGATGTATATGGCTTTCTTCACTGAACAATTGGAACTGGTTTGAAACATTTTGTTGTTGAAGAGAGCCATATCCATCAGGATTGATCATCATATAGTATTGTTGTTGCCGTGTATAATGATCTCTTGGTTCTGCTTGTTTCACTCAGCATCAGTTCATGCAAGTCTCTCCAGGCCTCTCTGAAATCCTCCTGCTGGTCGTTTCTTACAGAGTAATAATATTCCATAACATTCATATACCATAATTTATTCAGCCACTCTCCAATTGATGGGCATCCCTTAAATTTCCAGTTTCTTGCCACTACAAAAAGAGCTGCCACAAACATTTTTGCATATGTGGGTCCCTTTCCCTCCTTTAAGATCTCTTTGGGATATAAGCACAATAGAAACACTGCTGGGTCAAAGGGGATGCACAGTTTGATAACTTTTTGAGCATAGCTCCAAATTGCTCTCCAGAATGGTTGGATCCGTTCACAGCTCCACCAACAATGCATCAGCGTCCCACCAGGCAATCAATATTATACTACCCAATTAACCTTAATGAACCAGGCCTTATTCTGCTTAAATCTCTTCAATAGCTCCTTACTACTTACAAATAAAGACTTCTAAATCTTAGTCTAGTGTCCAAAGCCCTTCACAAACTAGGTCCAACCTGTCTTTTGATCCAATGGCTCAAAATTATACAAAGGTAGTCAGTCATTCCAAGAATGACTCAAAAGCCCAGAATGAGTAAGGCTGGTGAAAGATTCTAAAGGCAACAAAATAGACAAAAAAAAGCTATATCCAAGACAAGAAGGAATTAAAGAAAAGATCTCAGGATGAATGGGATTTTAATTAAGATGGTAGAGAAAAGTTTAAACTAGTTCAATTTTTATTTCTGTTTTTTCTTCCAGGAATCTCTTTGGACTGAGGACAGAACAAAAAGTAGTTAAAAGGGAGTTGAAACTTAGGAGAAGTGCTAGAGGCAACAAAAACAACTAATAGTTGTAAAGTGAGTTTAAACTACCAGACTTGAATGATCCATTTCTGTCATGAGAGATATAAAAGATACAATTGCTTGATGTCACTGATTTTTGGACCTATCATAGAGAATGGGAGAGGTGCTAAAGATGTGCAAATGTTGTCCCAATCTTCAAAAAAAGATATGGCAGAGTATATAAACTACAGGCCAATGATCTTGACTTCTATTCTTGGCAAAATTATAGAACACACTATTAAATGGGTGGTATATGAACATTTTAAAAGGAGAATATCTTCTTTCCTCAGTGACTGTTCTGCTCTTGGTTTGCTTTGGAATTTGTTTTTAAGTTTTAGACTAAGAGACTGAAGATTATAAACTGGTAGGTCTTTAAAGTTAGGAGAGCATAGCTGGCACTGAAGAGACTGGGTTCAACACTGATGTCATAAGGAGAAAAGGGTGAATGTCAGGATTGATCTTAGGAGCACAAGTTGGGGAATCTAAGATAAGGGTTTATTAGGTAGTGATCAATGTTATACAGGAACTGAATTAAGTTTGAATTTTCTCTCCCCAAAGATAGAAATGTATTGAAAATGTGTCTCTACCCCTAGGTGTTGGTGAGAAAAGTTTATACTTATGTTATTGCTATTACTTTGAAATAAATATCCCCTTATAAAAAAGCTTTTTTAAAAAAAAGGAGGGATTAAGAAAAGCAGTGATGAGTAAAGCTAGTGCTTTAAGCCAGGGTCAAGATTCCCCAGATAAACAATAAGAACAGCCAGCACAAGAAGCAAAACTGTCAGGTCTGAGGACAGCAACCAAAAGCAGAAAGCCAGCCACCAAGATCAGGAAGTGTCAATGGATGTCTCTGTTCCAAAACATCTGCAAAATGATATCCTGAAGCAAAGACTAAGGGTTTATAATCCGCTTGTTTGCAACATGTCTGCTGGTTTGAGACAACTTTCTTCCCTGTATTTTGTCCCCATCCCCTGCTGTATTTCCTAATCCCTTGGCAATCATCATTACTTTACAGGGACATTCACTCCTATTTCAATGAAAAACTACCTTCTGGCCCACAGAGAAATGATCCTAAAATTTTTGGAGGAATCGCAAATTTACCCCTTGACAATTTTTTTTACCTATTGACTGGGTATGTGCCAAGTAGATAATAAGCACTTAATAAGTGTCTGCTGATTGATGAAAAAGGTTTCAACTGGGTAACATTTTCTACTATCTCCCACTTAAATTACCCAAGTTGTTCTAAGTCACTTCTACTTTTTCAATATGGCTGTCCCTCCACTGGCAAGATCTCCTTAGCTTTTAAGGCTCTGATTTGCCTAAACCATCCAAAGAAGAGGTGAATGTGTTGCTGAGAAGAGCACCTTGCATTTTTTACTGGGTGCTTTCATGTAGTGCTTTCAATAGTAAGCCCATATATCCCAACAAAGCTAGAGTAAGAATTTTTAAAATGCTTTTAAATTGTTTGGATTTTCTATGAACGGTAATAAACCTATATCACTCCTCTCTTATAACAGGAATTAAAGAAGAGTTAGATTCCTGTGATGGACTTGGCTCTTCTCAACAATGCGGTGACTTGAGGCAATTCCAATAGACTTGGGACAGAAAGTACCATCCACAACCAGAGAGAACTATAGAGACTGAATGTGGATCAAAGAATAGTATTTTCACCTTTTTTTTTTTTTTTGCTTTTTCTGTCTCATGATTTTTTCCATTTTGGTCTGATTTTACTTGCACAATATAACAAATATGGAAATATGCTTAAAAGAATTGCACATATTTAATCTATATCAGATTGCTTGCTGCCTTGGGGAGGGGAAAGCCATATTCTTTAGTGAGCCAGTAATGACTGAAGAGAGATATTGCTTCCACAAGGGATAAAATTCATTCATGGAATGTAGGGTCTAACAAACTGATCTCATCTTTAAAAAGTCTATTCTGTTGTTCAATTAGGTCTACTTTTTTGAGAACAAAAAAGTAAATTAATACAACAGATTATATGAGATTTAACTCACCCCAACTCCAAGTGCAATAAATCAGATTGGTTCCTTGATCACAGGAAATGAAGGCAGTATGATAATGTGTCAGTCAGTCAGTGAACATTTATTAAGTGCTTAATATGTACCAGGCACTATGCTAAGTTCTGGGGATACAAAGAAAAGCAAAAGATGGTCCCTATTCTCAAGGAACTCATAATCAAATGGGAGACATCGTGACTATGACAGTATAAATTGGAGATAATCTTAGAAGGAAGACACTAATATTAAGAAAGATTGGGAAAAACTTCTTGTAGAATATAGGATTTCATTTGGACTTGAAAGAAGTCAAGCAGTGTTCCTTGTGGAACAAGAGAATAAACAGACGAGGTTGCTTTGTTAGTTCCTGCTCCCTCCATAAATGAAATGATTCCTTTGAAGAGGGAGAAGTAAAGAAGGAGAGAATTCCAGAAATCAGGAATAGCTAGTAAAAATGTCTTGAGTCAAGAGATGGAGAATTTTGTGTGATTTGGAGCAAGTAGGCCGGTGTTATAGAACTGGACAGTATAGAGAGGTGAATAAGGTATAAAAAAGACTAGGAAGCTACAAAGGGACCAGGCTATTGAGGGATTTGAATGCCAAGTCCCTATTAGGAAGGAATTTGTCACCAGCACTAACTCCTTACAGAGCATTAAGACCTGGAAAATACTGATATGGCCCCCCTTGAAAACAATCAGATACATCAATAAACTTTTACATATCTGATTCTAATCCTGATGTGGGGGTAAGGGAGTTCCCTTGATGATCTATTCATCAATCCTTCAGACTTTTGAACACTCAAAGAGAAGCATGGCAGCTGCCCAAAGAGGCATTTTCTCTAACTTAGGATAGCCACAGAGGAAAGAAACAAGCATTCATTAAGTACTTACAGGTAGTAAGCTAAGCACTTTGCAAATATTATCTCATTTTGATCCTCATGATAACCCTGAATGATAGGTGCTATGATTATCCTCCATTTTACAGTTGAGAAAACTTAAGCAGATGGGAGTTGTCACTTGCCCAGAATCACACAGTTAGAAAGTGTCTGAGCCTGGATTTGAATTCAGCCCTTGTCGACTGCACACCCAGCACTCTACCCATGGTACCACTTAGTTGTGATAAAAGAAGAATTGCCAGTGTTACTTATACCTATGCGGCCACCTCCTTCCAAAATTCCCATGATCATGCATAGTCCATGAATGACTTGAGTGAGGTCTCCAAGAAATGATGACCCTTTGACTTCTTTTATCTGTAATGACTAATTGTAAGGTCCTATAAAATATACGTCCTTCCTCCCAGTAGAGAGGTAGGGGACTGTGGGGCTTAAATGATGAATACAGGGGTATGGTTTTATTTAATCTTCTTTTTTATAAGATGACTGATGAAGGATGACGGCAGAATATTGAGAAATGATTGGGATGCTTTTTTTTTTTTAAAGTCATCAATTAAATTTGTAAATGACAGCAATAACAATGAATCTTTTAAATTAAGATTGTGGGACAAAGGGAGAGAAGTTTCTATGATAGTAATCAGGGGATGCTAAGAGACTAAAAACTCAATGGAAACTAACAGAATTAAAAATATCTTTTTAAAAAAGCTACTTTGAGACGAGAGGTTCTGAATAGATCATATATGGAATATAGTATCACTTCTGCATAACAAATTTAAGAAAGAAAAGTCAACAGAAACATGTCCAGAAGAGGGCCATATGGATGGGGAGAAGGATAAAAATAAATATGTTATATGAAGCTCTGTTGAAGGAATTGCCTGGTCTGGAGAAGGAAAAAAATGGGATGATAGAGATGAGTATATTATATCTACCTTCAAGTATCTGAAGGGCTATAATGTAGAAAAAGTATAAATAAATTTGTTCTGCTTGACCTTAAAGGTATCTCTTTACATGTATAAGATCAAAGTCAGCATTTGAACTAAATCTTTCTGACTCCAAATATGGTGTCCTTGGTACAATATCAGAATTATTCCTATTCAATCCTATAAGATTCCTGAGAAGGGAACTCTGCCAAAAAAAAAAAAAAAAAAAAACCAACGTTTTTTTTTCACACATGCTGGTGACAAATTCCTTCCTAAAAGGGATTTGGCATTCAAATCCCTCAATAGCCTGGTTCCTTTTTATGTTATGATTTAATTGCATTTTTCAATAACCAGTCTTCAGAGTCATTTCCCAATTGATAAATTGTAAAAGGATATGAAGTCAGTTTTCAGAGGAAAAGTTCTTGAATTTATTTTTAAATAATTAGAAGAGAAGCAAAATGAAACAATTTTTAGATTTTATCTTATATTCATCAGATTGGAAAAGTTGGTATGAAAAGGAAAATGATAATTGTTGAAAGAACTGTGAGAAAATAGAAACATTAATGTGGAGCTGGGAATTGGCCTAATCATTCCAGAAAGTAATTTGGAATTATGCCCTAAAAGTCACCAAAATTCTGAAGCCCTCTGACCCATTGATACCACAACTAGACCTATGCCCCAAAGAGATCAAAGAAAGATGAAAAGGATTCTTATAGACAAAAATATTTATAACAACTCTTTTTTGTAGTGAGAAAGAACTGAAAATTAAGGGGTGCCCCAATAATTAGAAAAAGACTGAATAAATTATGGTATATGAATGTAATGGAATATTATGTTTTAGGAAACAAAAGGGATAGTGTGAAAGACATTAGGAAGAATTATAAGGACTAATGTAGAACTAGAACAATTTATACAACAACAATGGCAAGATAAATAACTTTGAAAGACTTAAGAACTTTGATCAATGCAATGACTAGCAATTCCATAGCACTTAAAATGAAGCATTCTACTCATCTCCTGATGGAGAGGCACTAACTTAGCATGCAGAATGAGACTTTTTTTTTTTTGGAATATGGCCAATGGAAGAATTTGTTTTGTCTGAGAAAATATTTGTTACATGTTTTGTTTTTCAATGGGCATAGAGGAGGGGGAGAAGGAGTGTTTGGAGGGATATTAAATAGATTCTCTTAAGTGACAAACAAAATGTATTAAATAAAATAATTTATTTTTAAAAATTAATTTTTACTATATTTTCAGTTCCAAGTTTTTTCCCTCCTACCTTTTTCTCTGAATTGAGAAAGCAAGGAAAAAATATTTCTGTTACAAACATGCAATCAAGCAAAACAAATCACCAAGTTAACCATTTCATATACACACATACACATATACACACACCTCTCAATCTGCACTCCTACTTCCATAACCAAGCTATCTAAAGATAAGTAGCATGTTTATTCATAAATTCTCTGAAATTATGGTTCATCAGAGTAACTAAATCTTTCCTAATTGTTTGTTTTTACAATATTGTTCTTATTGTTTAAATTATTCTCCTGGTTCTGCTCATTTAGCTTTATATTAGTTCATGTAAATCTTTGTAGGTTTCTCTAAAACCATCCCCTTCATCATTTCTTAGAGCACAATAGTATTCTAATACATTCATATATTATAATTTGTTCAACCATTCCCAAGTTGAAACTGCCTCCTCAGTTTCAAATTTTTTGACACTACAAAAAAAGCTGCTATAAATATCTTTGTACATATAAGTCCTTCTCCTCTTTCTCTAATCTCTTTGGGGGTATAAACCTAGTAACAGTATCATTGGGTCAAAGAATGTGTACAGTTTAATAGCTTTGGGTTCATAGTTCCAAAATACTTTCCAGAACTGGATCAGTTCATAATTCCACCAACAGTGCATTAATGTATCTTTTCCTACAACCCCTCCACCATCTGTCAAAAGATAAAATAAAATTTTAAGAGATAGTTAACCTCTGCATAGAAAAGCACAGATCCTTTCCTTGTGATTCACACATTACCCACAAAGTTCCTGGAAATTATTGTTAAAATTTCTAAATTTTTCAACCAACACAATTCTTGCTAAGACGGATTCCCCCATTACAACCCTAGATGGAGATTTTTTTTAACACAGGATCCAGAAGAACAGAAGAAAATCACAAAGATCCATCAGACTAAGTTCTTTCTCACTAATTTCTAGGCCACTCCATCTTGCTGGTGGGTGTATGATGCTGTGTGAAGTGTTTACTCCAAAATCTGTCACTTGGGGGTTATGATCTTTGCAGCTGGTCCCAGGGTCAGGGTACCCTTTCCAAATGCAGTGATTTTTCCCCTTCATTTATTTGAAGAGCAAAATGAAAAAGCAGCTGTACTACGCTGGCATTCAACTTGCCCTGAACTCATATGGCTGCCTCTATCAGGTCTGCCAGAAGAAATGTTAGGCATGCCAGGAAAGAGGGGATGGGTGAGGTTAAAAGTCCAAATTCACTTCAGTCTAGACCAAGTTGCATAGCCCCTCCACTAGTCCCCTCCAGCTGCTTAAGGCAGTGGCTCATGGTCCCTTGCCCATTCCAATTAAAACATATCAAGTCTTTTTTCTTGGGTTTTTCCTTAGGGAATTTAGCAGAGAACAAATCTCTGAAGTAAGCTGTGTACACTCCCAAAACATAAGCACTTAGGCAATATCCATAAAACTGAGGCACAAAAAAATAGGAAGGGGCTAGGGTACAAATAACTGTCAGTTTCAAAGAAGTTTACATTTGATCCAAAAGATAACAGGGAGCCTAAAGATAAAGATAAAATTGAGTGACTGAAATTTATTGAGCATGAAAGTGATTTGATTTTAGGAAAATGACTCAATCAGCTGAGTGGAGGATGTACTAGGAGATCAAAGGGAAACCAATGATGACTTCATTCTATGATCAGTAAAGAGGGAAATTGAATGCAAAGATGGTGGCTATGTGAGTAGAGAGAAAGGGATGTATACAAAAGATATTGTGGAGATAGATCTGATGACAGACTAGATAGGTGGGATGAAGGAAAGTGAGTTGAGAATATCACTGCCTAGAAGGCTGGTGGTACCCCAGAGAGTAATAAAGAAGTTCAGAAGAGGAATGGGTTTTAGAGGAAAGATGATAAATTCTATTTTGTACATGATGAATGAGATGCTTACAGGACATCCAATGGGAAATGTCCAATAAGCAATTTGTGATATAAACTGAGTAATAATGAGAACTAGCATTTACGTAGAACTTTAAGGTTTACAGTGTGTGCTTTTTAAATTATTTAAAGCTTTTTATTTTCAAAACATATGCATAGTTTTCACCATTCACCCTTGTAAAGCCTTGTGATCCAATTTTTCCCCTCCCTTCCCCCTACTCTCTCCCCTAGACAGCAAGTAATACATTTTAGGTTAAACATATGCAATTGTTCTAAACACATATCCACATTTATCTCCCTGCATCAGAAAAATCAGATCAAAATCAAACAAAATGAGAAAGAAAACAAAATGTAAGCAAACAACAACAAAAAAGTGAAAAAATTATGTTGTGATCCACACTCAGTCCCCACAGTCCTCTCTCTGGGTGCTGACAGCTCTCTCCATTCAAGACCACTGGAACTGGCTACTGTGTATTTTATATTGTCTACCAATCAATATAAACACAATATACATATATAGACACAAATATGTACACACACACACACACACACACATAACCATTTGCTCCACACAACAATGCTAGAAGTGCTTTTAGCAGGTGTTAAGTGACTTGCCAAGGGTCACACAGCAAGTAAGTGTCTATCAGGATTAGAACTCAGGTCCATCGCACTAGCCACTATGCTATCTAGCTGCCTCTACATTCCTAATTATGGAATTGTGGACAAAAAAGACCTGGGAAGGTCTTTGTGAAAATTTGTCATTTCCTACATATGTATAACCTATAACAAATTGCCTACCTTCTCCACATGGAACGAGGGAGAGAGAGAATCTGGAACCCAAAATTAAAAAAAAGAATGCTAAAAATTGTTTTTTACATGTAATTGGAGAAAAAATAATTTTTTTTCCAAAAAAGAAAATGCTGGAATTTCAAGGTAAAATTCTATGTTCTCCTCAACCAATCTCATTTCTCTCCTCCTTCCACCAAGTCATCAGTTCTAACTTCTCTCTGAAATCCTTCCTGCTTGAGGAACGTATGAAAAAAAAGCAGCTAGGTGATATAGTGGATAGAACATAGTACCTTGAGTCAGGAAGATCTGAGTTCAGCATTTCCACCTTGTACAAGTTATTTAATCCCAATTAATTGCCTCCTTCCCCCCCTCAAAAAAAAAAAAAAACAAGGGAGACAGACAGAGAGACAGAGAAAGAGAAGGAAAGGCTCCTGAAACTAAGGGAAGGCGGTAGCACTGGTTTCAGAGACCCCTAGTGAGGAGCCCCCGACCCTTCCTGAGCTCCCTGCATCTTATTAGGAAGGAAACTCAAGAGAAGTGACAGAAAAGGAATTTCATGGTCAGAACATGAGTTAAAAGAATATTACTTAATTATGGGTTGGATGGAAAACATTATGTGAGGTTAGTTCAGATCTTTCCAGAGGTCGGCCAGCAACCTCAGAAGGGGAGCTTCATTGGAAACAGCTGGGGAGCAGGCTGATGTTCAGTCTCAGTTTCCTTTTCCGTGCCCCAGAGCTGTCTCACAGACTGTCTGTCCTGAGCTCTGCATGAAGAGGGCCTTGCCAAAGCCCTGCCACCTCAGCTGGGGATGGGAGAGACCACAGCCCAGTCCTGGGCTCCACTTGGCTTCAGCTCTCAGATTGTAAGTAGCTTAAGTCAGAGCCCCAAAAGGATGGGACCCAAGGTTGGTCTGAATGCCTTCTTCAGAGTATTCAAATGACTGATAGAGAATGTGATATCCTCACTGTGTAGGCTGCATACTGCTTTGCCACTGCCTTTTTGGAGTGGATTAGTCACAGATCAGTGGCCTGGAAGGGACCCAAGAGATCTTTTGAATCCAGTCCTATCTTTTTTATACGTGGAAGCCAGAAAGGCTACCCCACTTGCCCAAAGTGGTTAGAGGCAAAGCAAGACTAAAATCTGGGTGCAAGACTCCTAAATTAGGTTCTGTCTCCAACGCCACAGCATCCCTGGGTACCTCTCTTGATCATTTTAGTCACTGTTGTAGGAATCAGATAAATCATGCTTTCTCTTATGTTTAAAATATCTTCTGGGGAGAAAAGACATGGCAGCTGCCCTGTGAGCTGGCTCAGTGAATAGGGTTCAAATCTAGGCTCAGATGGTCCCTATCTGTGTGATCTTTGGTAAGTCATTTTAGTCTGTCTCAGTTTCCTCAACTGTAAAATGGGACTAATAATAGCACCCACCTCCCATGATTGCTGAGGAGAGGGAGAGACTGAGCATTTATAAAGTGTCTACTATTTACCAAGCACTATGCTAAGTACTTTGCAAATATCTCGTTTGAGATCTGTGTGATGAACTTGGATCTTTTCAACAAGGAGGTGATCTAAGACAGTTCCAAAGACTTGTAATAGAGAGAGCCATTCACATCCAGAGAGAGAACTATGGAAATGAATGTGGATCAAAGCATAGTATTTTCACTTTTTTGTTGTTGGTTATTTGTTTTTTCTTTCAAGTGGTTTTTTTCCCCCCTTTTGATATAATTTTTCTTGCGCAGCATGCCGAATATGGAAATATATTTAGAAGAATTGCACATGTTTAACCTACATGGGAGTGCTTGCTGTTTTGGGAAGGGAGGAGGAGGAGAAGTGGAAGAAAAATCTAGAACACAAGGATTTGCAAAGGTGAATGTTGAAAACTATCTTTTCATGTATTTTGGAAAAAACAAAATACTATTCAAATATCTCATATGATCCTCTATTTAATTTGAGGATTTGTAAAGCCCTTAGAACAAGTCAGGTACATTATAGATACTTAATAAGCTCTTGGTTCCTTTTTTCCCTCAAGCTAATGTCTCATATTCTTTACTTTCATCATTTTTCAGTCTCTCCTTCTAGAACTAAAAGTTTATTTGTCCTATACACTGCTTATGTACTAGGGCTAGATTCAAATTCTCTCTCTCATTCCCTGCACCCTTGCCTCCCAATTCTGTACAGTCATCCTTGAAAACCAAGGTTTTTAAATGATTACCATTCCCTTGACCTTCTTTTCAAGATGTGGTTTGGTCATGGTCAATTTCTTCCAACAGTTATATCATATTTTATGCAATAAATGTGTTTCTGTAATGTTCTCTGTGAATTTCAATGTTTGCCAATTAAACTTCAGGTGCATAAAAGGAGCTCTCTATGAAAAGAAGCTTTTATTCTTTTATTTAAAAAAAAGTGAAAAATGTTATACTGGAAAACAAATCATCTTTTTTCAATGATAATAATTAAGGATTTCATCAATATGGGCCCCTCCTGCAGGAAAGGGCCCCACATGTGCAAGAATGTTTGTGGCAGCCCTTTTTGTAGTGGCTAGAAACTGGAAACTGAATGGATGCCCATCAATTGGAGAATGGCTGAACAAATTATGGTATGTGAATGTCATGGAATATTATTGTTCTGTAAGAAACGACCAGCAGGACGATTTCAGAGAGGCCTGGAGGGACTTGTATGAACTGATGCTGAGAGAAATGAGCAGAACCCGGAGATCATTATACATGGCAACAACAATACTATATGACGATCAATTCTGATGGACATGGCTCTCTGCAACAAAGAATTGTCTCAAACCTGTTCCAATTGTTCACTGAAGAAAACCATATACACCCCGAGAGAGAGATGTGAAATGTGGATCACAGCATAAAATCATTTTCATACTCTCGATTGATGTTTGTTGCATTGTGTTTCCTTTATCTGATTTTTCTTTCTTGTAGATATGATTTTTCTTGCACAACAATAAGTGTGGAAATATGTATACATATATTCGATTTGTCAAGTATATTAACATGTAGTGGATATCTTGCCATCTAGGGGAGGGGTGGGGACTAGGGGGGAAAAATTGTAACAGAGAGCTTTGCAAGGGTCAGTGTTGAAGAATTACCCATACATATGTTTTGCAAATAAAAAGTTTTAATAATAAAAAAAGAAAAGAAATATTTAAAAAAAATATGGGCCCCTCCTGAATCAATGTAGACTGTAAAGTCTCTATACTTTACTAGGTCATTGCAAGTTGCATGGTGCCATGGAAGGATCCTACAGGGCTTTGTCCCCCATAGCAGCTTGCTGAGGATACTATTTACATTCAATAAATAATCTCCAAATGACTTATTAATCCTATTCTGACATATTGCATCCCAATGAGCAGACCAGGAGAGAGAATGTGGTATGAGGGAAAGAGAATTTCATCTGGAGTTGGAGAAATTCGCTGTCTTTAGGAGCTATGATGACAGGAGCTCACACTAAGTCCACACCAAGATGGGGAGCAAACCCTAGGCCTAATGAGGGCTTTTCTGTGATAATCAGTTTAAAGATCAGGCCCATGACAGTGCCTGAGGGACAGCCAGTCTCAAAAATGAATAAGTCAGTGAACAAATGGCTAAACAAACAAATAAAAAGAATAAAGTTTGAACAGAGAGAGGGAAGAGACAAGTCAGTTAGAAGATCCAAAGCGGAAGACAGGCAAGCAAGAACCACAAAGCAGTGGCAGGCAGTCTTCCCAACTCCAACAGTAGGCAGTCTCTTCTTTCTTTCAGACATTGTATTAAAATTCACTTTCCCCACAGACCCTTCCCTGACCCTCCCTCAGCTAATGATCATGTCAGCGTCCCTCCCACACAGGTCCGACAGAGAAGCCGATCCTTATTCTGTACCTTACATGTTCATGCATCTCTTACATGTGTCCCCATCTCTGTTTTCTGTTTATTTTCACTGTCCCAATTAAAACAAGAACTTCCAAAGGGCAAGGACACAGTCCTGCTTTTCTGTACCTCCCCTTCTCTACCTCAGAGTCTCCTGCCAGCAAAGAACTCTGCTATGGCTGACCCATGCCAACAGAAACATTATAGTTAAGCAACATTACTAGTGCGGTGCTGGTGCTGGTGCTGGTGCTGGTGCTGGTGCTGGTACTGGTCCTGGTGCTGCTGCAATGATGACGCTGATAACCACTGCTCCTCCTACTCCCACTACTCTGATGATGACAATTACTATGGCTACTGCTACTGCTACTAATTATTAGTATTAATACTTCTACTATGACTATTCCTACCAGGGCTACTTCTATTACTACGACTAATTGTACCACTACTACCACTACTACTACCACTACAATGGTGACAATTATAACTACTACTATTTCTACAACTACTACTGCTACTCCTACTACCGCCACTATTACTACTACTACTACTACTACTACTTTGACAATGACAGCAATGATGATGACTAATACTAAATAAACAGCTAGCATTTACATAATACTTTGAAGGTTTTCAAAGTACTTTACATGGGTCATCTTATTTAACTCTTTACAATAACCCTGGAAGATAGATGTTACTCCCATTTTACAAGTTAGGAAACTGAGGCAGACAAAAGTTAAGAGACTTGTCCAGAGTCAGACAGCTAGTAAATTTATAAGGATGTGTTTCAACTCAGGTCTTTCTGTATTCAGATCCAACACTCTGCTGCTGCCTACTCCTAATGAAGGTGATATGCTTCAAAGACACAAGGTTGTCCAAAATAACATAGAAGAAATCGAGAGGCACCTCTGGGCCACTGCCCTTCTGAGGTCTCCCTCTGAGGGAATCCTCAAGCCATTAAGCGCTGTTCAACTAATCATTACTACCATTGCCCTTACCCACTCCCCCAGTTATGGCTGCATTAAAATCTTACTCAGACATGGAAATGATCATCAACTGAGAGCTGAAGACACTAAAGGGTACCTCCATCAGCAGTTTACCATCAGCCTGACATCTTACTCAAGGGTGAGGTAAGGGGCAAGGGCAGAACTCTCCTATCAGCCTAGGTTTGGCCAGGTTTTTGTTTCAGTTTGTTCACGTCTTTTGTTCTAATATTACATTCCTAAACAAATGTATGCCCAGGAAATTTTCCTTTATAATAGTTTTATTTTTTTTAAAAAAACTGACTTCAGCTAACAGCATATACATTGTTTTTCACCTATGGTCCCCTATATCTCTAAGGGGAAAAAAAGTGTATTTTCTTTGGGACCAAACTTGGTCATTATAGTTAAGCAACATTTAACTTGTTGCATTTTACAGCAGAATGTCAGCTCCTCATGGGCATGAATTGTTTCATTTTTTTCATATCTTTTCTGTCTTTGCCTGAGGCAATGTCTGGTACATAGCTAGCATTTAATAAATGCTTAGTGATGGATTGGTTCATTAAAAGGAAACCAGAAATAAGCCCACAGCCTTCCCCACCTACCTGGCCGCTGTAGTTTGTTTTGTGAGTAATGTTTTGTCATTTGTTGTTTTAAAAAAAAAAAGGTGCTTCAGACTTGTTTATTAATCAAAGCATCACTATAATAACTGGAGTTTTTTTAGGTCTTTCATAGGTTGCAAAAGACTTTAGATACATCATCTTTTCTGATTCTCATGTCAACCCTAAGAGGTTATGTCCTATAGGTATGATTATCCACTTTTTACAGATGAAGAAACTGAGGCTCAAGGGACTTGCCCATGGTCACATAACAAGTAGGTGCTGGATGTGATGTTTGCCCCCTCCCTTCAAGTCCATCAATTGTTCCGTTATAGTTACCATGATCTACATGGATCACACTCTGACAGGTGCCACATTATCATCCCTCCTGCCTCCTCTAGCCTTCTAGAAATAACATAATTCTTCTGTTTCCTCTTCCTTTACTCCCCAGAGAGGTCTCCTGTTCACTTGGCATCAAACCCAAATTACAGAGGTCTCTACCCTCTAGGATACCCAGGCCTGTGGGGCTTCATGATGGTAAAATTGTCTCTCTAGAACTAAGCTTCTCTCCACAGACTAGATGGATGATGCAACCCAGCATGACATGCTGTGGAAAGTATGTTCAGGTGCCTGGCTCTCCTCTGCCTAATGCCTTTTAAATCAGAATCCAGATTTGATTTTCCTTTCCTTACTGGCTCCAACTCAGAGCCAGGCTCATTTTTCAGATGCCTGTCAGTTTTCCCAGGCATGGAGTTGAAAGGTAAGAATACCAAATACTTTACATTTAATAGATAACCATATTTTCCTTCACTTCCTCCCATTGCCTCCCATCCTTATCCTTCTGTGACCCTCCTTTCTCCTACTCTATCAATCGGCTGCTTTTGTCCTTCCAAGATTTTAAAGGACTAGTGTTAGAACACTGCATTTCTTGGAGAGACATTCAAGAATCCAAAGAAGTGTATGTATGTGGGAGGGGAGGGAAGGAGAAAGAGACAGACAGAGAGAGACAGAGACAGAGAGACAAGAGAAGGAGGGAGGAATGGTGGGAGAGAAAGAGGGAGAGGGGTGAGGGAGGAACAGAGGAAGAGACAGAAAGAAAAGAAGACTGAGGAGGAGGAGTGGAGAGGAAGAGGAGGAGGAGGAGTGGAGAGGAAGAGGAGAAGGAAAAAGAGAAAGTAAAAGAATGAGGAGGTGGAGGAAGAAAGAAGAGAGGAGGAGGAAGAGGGGGAATAAGAAGAGAAGAAAAAGGAGGAGGAAGAGGGAACCAAGAAGGAAGAGAGGAAGAAGATAAGGATGAGAGGGGAGAAAGAAGAGGGAAAGGGGAAAAGGAAGAGGGAGAAGAAGAAGGAAAAAGAAGGAGGAGGAGGAGGAGGAAGAAGAGGAGGAGGAGGAAGAAGAGGAAGAAGAAAAGGAAAAAGAAGAAGGAAGAAGGAAGAAGAAGAAGAAGAAGAAGAAGAAGAAGAAGAAGAAGAAGAAGAAGAAGAAGAAGAAGAAGAAGAAGAAAGGGAGATCTTACTGGAACTACTTATTATTATATTGGTATGAATTAGTCTTCATTATCATCCATTTTCAACATAGGTAATCTCTTTGTCTCTACAACCTACATTAAAAAAACCCACAATTGAATTTGCATAGTGTTTGTTTCTGCTAAATACTTTATCAAAATAACTTAGAGAATGTAAGTATTAGACAGTTGAGGAAAATGAGTGTTAAAGACAAAAAATGTCTTTAATATGTCTTACACTTACATGTACATACACTTCTTTGGATTCTTGAGTGTCTCTCCAATGTCTTTTGTCAGTTACTTATCCCAGGTTACACTAGATCAAAGTTATTATAGATGTAAAACTAGAAAGGTTGAAGCTATCAAGTATAACTCTGATCTCAATTTCCAAATGAAGACCAGGGAATTTGCTCAGGGTAACACAACTGCTAAGTCTCTGAACCTACTAGGTCTTCCTGATTCAAAGTGCAGTAAGGTCTGATGCTAAATTCAGGAGTCTTTGAACTACTCCATTCATATCATACAAGGTCAGGGTGAGGGTCAGATTGAAGGGATGAAGGGGGTAAATTTCAAATTAAATATAAAATAAGATACAACTTCAAAGTCCAAAAAATCCACCATCTTCATTTTACAGAGGAGGAGACTTGAGGCCCAGAGATGTTAAATGACTCATTCTAAGCCCATTCTAAGGCAGGTAGTAAATAGCAGAATCAAGATTTGAACTCAAATCTTCAGAGTCTTTATCCGTTATTCTTTCCCTTGTTCCACAGCATCTCAGAGGTCATATTTCCACATAAAACCAGTAGTCTTACAACAGGAAACCAATCTTCTTGGCTACTACCAGAAGTCAAGACTTGCCTTCTTTGACTATATTATACCTCAAGACTATAGCCCTTTGTCTTAACTCCCTAAGAAAAGCATTTAAGCACATACTGAATCCATAAAACTACTTCGCTCCAGGTTAAAGGATCTAAGAAGGCAACCAATAATGGTTGTAATAAAGCCATTTAAAATCTTTGCTCAAACATTTATTTAAATTGCATTTAAGATTAATATGAAAATACATTTTACGTGATTGCATATATATATATATATATATATAAACTACATCAAATTGTTTGCCCTTTTAGGAAGGGAGGAGGGGAGGAAGGAGAGAGGGAGGAAGAGACAGAGGGAGAAAAAATAGAGCTAAAGAAATTTTAAATAAATGTTAATAATTGTCTTTACAAGATTTACATGAACTGATGCCGAGTGAAGTGAGCAGAAGCAGGAGAACATTTTACACAGTAACAACAACATTGTTGATGATCAATTATGACAGATTTAGCTCTTCTCAGTATTGCAATGATCCAAAGTAATTCCAAGGGATTCGTGATGGAAAAAATTATTCACATCCCGAGAAAGAATTATAAAGTCTGAATACAGATCAAAGTGCACTTTTCCCACTTATATTTTTTTTGTTTTTTTCTCTTATATTTTCTCTTTTGTTCTGAGTCTTCTTCTCCATGACTAATGTGGAAATATGTTGAATATGATTGTACATGTATTACAAAAAAGATGGGTCAGGGGCAAAGAGAAAAAAAAGAAAATATGGAAAGAAATATACACTTTCATAATCATAACTGTGAATGTGAATGAGATAAATTCACCTGTAAAATGAAAGAGGAAAGAATCCCACAATATTTTGTTACAAGAAATTACTTGAACCAAAGATTCACTAATGCACTGCTATACCAAACTCTATATTTGTGTATTTGATATAAAGATGCTTATGGTTAAGTAAATTTTTTAAAGATTGTTTTTACATATAATTGTAAAAAATACCATTTTAAAAATTGCATTTATAATGCATATAAAGTATGAAATACTTACAGAACACTAGAAATGGAAATAACTTCATTTGAAGGTCACTAGATGACCTTTAAGTTTCTTTCAAGCCTAAATCTATGCTCAACAATTCAGCCTTCTCATTGCCCTATTGATTATCACAAATGTACACAACTAGCTAACCACTGAGCCAAAGACCAGAAGCTAAGTCTCCTGACTCCTAGTTTATCTCAAAGAATCATGAGATCAAAGCTTATATAGGATCATAGTTTGGGATTTGGGAGGGAATTCAGAGTTTGAGATCAACCTCCTTATTTTATGGGTAAGGAAACTGAGGCCCACAGAGATTAGATCCCTTGGTCACAAGGTACCAAATTGGGACTAGAACCTAAATGTTCTGACTTCAAATCCATTACTCTTTCCCATTGGATTTTCAGAGCAAAAAGGACTTTGCATATAACCTAATTGAAATATCTATTCAGAAAAAGATTCTAACTACAGTACTCCCTGACAGCTGTTGAATCAGCCTCCAATTAAAACATTCTTAGGGATGAGCAGAGTGTCCCATTTCATTTTTGGATGTGTCTAATAAGAAGTTTCTCAAATTTACCTAAAATCTGCCCCTGATCACTTTTGCTTCCAGTTCTCCCTTCTGGAACATAGCAAAATAATGTAGCTCCTGAACTGCCAAGTGTGGACAAGAGACTCAAGCAGATGCTATCCCAGAGTTCATCAACTGGTGATGTCTGACTTGATTTCTAAAGCTGTATTCTGGGAGGCTTGGGGAGAGAAGCTAGAAGAGAAGTGGGCTAGTTCATTCTCCATCTTTGAATTCTCAGACAGGCAGAGTTAAGCAGTGCTACAGGTCTCTGATAGGAGACTCTGCTAGGTTATTGTTTTTGGAAATAGTGATTGGACTGGGAAAGTGCCAGAAATACTGTGGAGACCTGAGGGATGGTTGGTGAGACATTGTAGGTCCCTTGCCCAGACATCTACTTTTCCCCTTACCATGGAGGGAACAGCTCTCGTTGACTGCCCAACCCCTTGGAGTTTTTGTTTTTCCTTTCTTCTCACAAGGGGAAGAAGTTAAAGAGAGGAAAAACTGATTCAGCCTCTGCAGTTAGGAGGGCAAACCACTAGCTTCCTTCCTATCCAAATGAACTGTTTCTTTGGTCCCCACTGTTCCCTTCCCTCCTATCATTTTATCCCTCCTTTACATACAAGAAAATCAGGGGGTTGCCAGGTCCTTGTTTGTATGATTAATACTAGTGAAGATAATATAGAAGATAATAATATTAATACTAGTGAAGATAACTAGTGAGAAAAGGTTGGGATCTCTTTCGATTAGGGCTTTTAACCATCTTGTGGGGCATGGATCCCCCTTAGTAGGTTAGTAGAATTTAAAATGAGGCAGATTTCTGAGCCAATGGCATTTTATTAAAGGGTCCATGGTCCCCTGTAATGAAATGGACCTCGGATCTTCTTCATGATCTGAGATACCCCTGATCCCCAGGACCTGCTTTTTATAGAATTTAAAACCCAAATATGCAAAAAAGGTATGGTAAAGTACAGAATCTCACTGGTTGCCAGACCTTACTCTTGAGGGACAAAAATTAGGAAGGACAAGGCAAGATTCATCTGCAGTGACTAAGTGATCATAAGATGGTTACAACATGGTTACTTGCTCATCTTGGGCAAGAGATAATGGTCTGGAGATATAAAAATAAGTTAGGGGACTTTCCAAAGAATTAAGGCTTATATGCATACTGGGTTTGTTCATGGAATTTGAGTAAAACAGAACGGAGATATCTTTGTCAGCATTCTTATGGCTATGCAAGTGAGCTTTGTAACTGTAAACCAGTGCTAAATGTTGGATTAAAGTTTGAAGCCCTGTATTAAGAACCTATCTTATCTAATTATTCCTATATGATTTATGTAAAATGTCAAACTGATTAGAATAGGGTCCCTAATGAATCATATCACACAAATTTCTGGGCTTCTCAGGCAATAAGGTTAAGTGACTTGCCCAGGGTCACACAGCTAAGAAGTATTATGTGTCTGAGAGCAGATTTGAACTCGGGTCCTCCTGACTTCAGGAATGGTGCTCAATCCACTTTGCCACCTAGCTGTCCCAGAGTAATATTTTTTTATTAATACTTTTTATTTGCAAAACATATGTATGGGTAATTCCTAAACATTAACCCTTACAAAGCTTTCTGTTACAAATTTTCCCCCCCTACTCCCCACCCCTCCCCTAGATGTCAGGATATCCACTACATGATAATTATGTTAGAATACTTAAGAAATTGAATATATGTATAGTTATTGCATCATTTTTTGTGCAAACCTCTCTATTGAGGTTTGCTTGCATTGTATTTCCTTTATCAGAGAACATGAAAATGTTATGTTGTGGTCCACATTTCACATCCCTCTCTCTGGGTGTATATGGCTTTCTTCACTGAACAATTGGAACTGGTTTGAAGCATTTCATTGTTGCCATGAATAATGATCTCCTGGTTCTGCTCACTTCACTGAGCATCAGTTCATGCAAGTCTCTCCAGGCCTCTCTGAAATTGTCCTGCTGGTCGTTTCTTACAGAACAATAATATTCCATAACATTCATATACCATAATTTATTCAGCCACTCTCCAATTGATGGGCATCCATTCAGTTTCCAGTTTCTAGTCACTACAAAAAGAGCTGCCACAAACATTGTTGCACATGTGGGGCCCTTTCCTTCCCTTATGATTTCTTTGGGATAAAAGCCCAATAGAAACACTGCTGGGTCAAAGGGTATGCACAGTTTGATAACTTTTTGAGCATAGCTCCAAATTGCTCTCCAGAATGGTTGGATCTGTTCACAGTTCCACCAACAATGCATCAGTGTCCCAGTCTTCCCACATCCCCTCCAACATTCATCGTTATCTTTTCCTGTCATTTTAGCCAACCTGACAGGTATGTAGTGGTACCTCAGAGTTGTCTTAATTTGCATTTCTCTGATCAATAGTGATTTGGAGCACCTTTTCATATGATTATAAATAGTTTTAATTTCATCATCTGAAAATTGTCTGTTCATATCCTTTGACCATTTATCAATTGGAGAATGGCTTAAATTCTTATCAATATGAGACAATTCTCTATATATCTTAGAGATGAGACCTTTATCAGAACCCTTAAATGTAAAGATGATTTCCCAATTTGATGCTTCCCTCCTAATCTTGTCTGCATTAGTTTTGTTTGTACAGAACCTTTTTAACTTAATATAATCAAAATTATCTATCTGGTGTTCAATTAAGAGTTCCAGATCTTCTTTGGACATAAATTTATTCCATCTCCACAGGTCTGAGAGGTAAACTATACTATGTTCCTCTAATTTGGTTATAATATCACTCTTTATATCTAGATCATGAACCCATTTAGATCTTATCTTGGTGTGCGGTGTTAGGTGTGGGTCCAGCCTTAGTTTCTTCCACACTAGTTTCCAATTTTCCCAGCAGTTTTTGCCAAATAGTGAGTACTTATCCCAAAAGCTGGGGTCTTTGGGTTTATCAAACACTAAATTGCTAACATTATTACCTAGCTTGTCCTGATATCCTATCCTATGCCACTGATTGACTGCTCTATTTCTTATCCAGTACCAAACGGTTTTGATGACCGCTGCTTTATAATATAGTCTTAGATCTGGTACAGCAAGGCCACCTTCATCTGTCTTTTTTTTCATTAATTCCCTTGAAATCCTTGACCTTTTGTTCTTCCAAATGAACTTTGCTACTATTTTTTCTAGATCTGTAAAATAATTTCTTGGGAGTTTGATTGGTATGGCACTAAATAAGTAAATTAGTTTGGGCAGTATTGTCATTTTTATTATATTCACTCGGCCTACCCATGAGCACTTAATGTTTTTCCAATTGATTAGGTCTGATCTTATTTGTGTGGAAAGTGTTTTGTAGTTTAGTTCGTATAGTTTCTGACATTCTCTTGGCAAATAGATTCCCAAATATTTTATGCTATCATCTGTTATTCTGAATGGAATTTCTTTTTGTATCTCTTGCTGCTGAACTTTGTTGGTAATATATAATAATGCTGATGATTATTTATGTGGATTTATTTTGAATCCTGCAACTTTACTAAAGTTGTGAATTGTTTCTAGTAGTTTTTTCAGTTGAGTCTCTAGGGTTCTCTAAGTATACCATCATGTCATCTGCAAAGAGTGATAATTTGATTTCCTCATTACCTACTCTAATTCCTTTAATCTCTTTTTCTTCTCTTATTGCCAAAGCTAACATTTCTAATACAATATTAAATAGTAATGGTGACAGTGGGCAGCCTTGTTTCACTCCTGATCTTACTGGGAATGGTTCTAGTTTGTCTCCATTACATATGATGCTTGCTGATGGTTTTAAGTAGATGCTACTAATCATTTTAAGGAAAAGCCCATTTATTCCTATACTCTCTAGTGTTTTTAATAGGAATGGGTGTTGGATTTTATCAAATGCTTTTTCTGCATCTATGGAGATAATCATATGGTTTTTGTTAGTTTGGTTATTAATATAATTGATTATGCTGATAGTTTTCCTGATATTGAACCAGCCCTGCATTCCTGGTATAAATCCTACTTGGTCAAGATGTATTATACTGGAGATAACTTTCTGTAATCTTGTTGCTAAAATCTTATTTAAAATTTTTGCATCAATATTCATTAGGGAAATGGCTCTATAGTTTTCTTTCTCTGTTTTCACCGTACCTGGTTTAGCTATCAGCACCCTATCTGTATCATAGAAGGAATTTGGTAGTATACCTTCTGTCCCTATTCTTACAAATAGTTTGTGTAGTATTGGAATTAATTGTTCTTTGAATGTTTGGTAGAATTCACATGTAAAACCATCTGGCCCTGGAGATTTTTTCTAAGGGAGTTGGTTAATGGCTTGTTCTATTTCTTTTTCTGATATGGGGCTATTTAAATAATTTATTTCCTCTTCTGTTAACCTGGGCAATCTATATTTTTGTAGATATTTCTCCATTTCATTTAGATTATCAAACCAGAGTGATATTTTTAAATGTACAGAATTAGATACATAGGATTGTAAATCAACTAACTATATTGAAGGAAAGTTATCCAACTTTAATTTTTTTTTTATTTTAAGCACCTCAGGTAAAGTATTCCTACTCTAAAGCAAGAGAAGATAGTGTGATGTTGCTCAGAAATCACAAATTCAATGGTGGCCTGTAATCCTAAACAAGCATAGATGTCCATAAACAACAGAAGCTATGAGCAGAGAGAGATTACTAACAGATATAAATATGCTCCTAGACCTAGGAAAGATAAACCCTTGAGATAAAATGAGTCAAACTTAAGAAAGGAGTGTCTACATTGGGACGCTCTAAGTATTACTCAAGTACATCAATTTAAGACCTGAGATAAAAACTCAAGCTCTCTGCTTCTAAAGCCAGTCTCCTCTCAGCACAAGCAGTCTGATAAAGGTCCTTTACAAAGAACTGATGAAATGAAGGTGGAGAAGCTGCTCTTGAAGAGAGCTCACACTTGGATCAAGGGAAATAAAAATAAGTAAAAATACACAAAGAACTATAATGAAAAAGAAAATGCAATAAATTTCCCCTTCTATAAAATGAAGGGTGTGGCCTAAATGGTAAAGGTTTTTTCTAGCCTTAAGGACAAAGGAGAAGTCCATAAAAGATGCACTGAAGAATTTGAGTGACAAGACACTTTTACCAGGGTGGGGAAGGCTATCCAGGGAGAAGATGACAAAGATAACATAGAAAACTTTATGGAGAAGGTAGAAGATGAATTCAGCTTTGAAGGAAGGGGAAGGTAGGTGGAGACCTCAAAAGGCATAGATGAGGGAGCTGGGGAAGAGTCCATTCCAGGTGGGGGACAGTGTGAGCAAAGGCACAGAGAGAGAAGAGTACAGTGCAAGAACACTGGGCTAGAGATTTATCCAATTTGACTTTGTAAAGAGGAAGGTATACACTCAACCCAGGTTCCTAATTTTCTGGACTGGGGCATCTGCCATAGATCTGAGACTTATCATTGAAGGACTTGAAATCATGAAGGAATTCCTGATTGGTTCCTGTGATTGTAGGCTTGTGTTTACCATGATTAGTCCCTGGACCAGGAAAAGCCACACTCAGTAGGCTTTCAAAAAAGAGAAAACCTGTAAAAATAGAACATGGGAAGGATAATAGTACAAGATAAAGTTAGCTATTTTATAGTTACAAGGTGCAGTGGATAGAGTACTGGCTCTGAAATTAGGAGGCTTCAGACACTTTACACTTACTAGTTATATGATCCCAAGCAAGTCACTTAATACCAATTGCTTCAAAAAAAAAAAAAAAAAAGGATAAAGTTAGATAGTCAATTTACAGTTAAGTTGCAGAAGGCCTTGAATGACAAACTCAAGAGTTTAAACTTTATTCAGTAAACTGGAACATAAAATATATGTTTTTGAAAAATAAACCAAAGAATTCATGTAGTGGTGTTAAAGGATATTTCAAAACTAGTTGGAGTTCTGGCTCTAGCAGAGGACTTAGAAAATCTGTCTGAAGAATGTGGGCTGTATTTTGTAAGCTTATAAAAAGAAATAAATAAACAAAAATCAGCAGTGAAGGCCTTAGTACTCTTAAGGAAAGAAGTCTGGGTGTGGAGTCAAAAAATGTAGATTCAAGTTATAACTCCAACATTTTCTAGTTATGTCAAATAAAGCTACTGTTGGAAGTTTCATAAATCCAGTACATGTGACATTGGGTAAGTGACACTCTCTCTAAGACAAGCAATGTTTTCCTCATTTGTAAAATGTATTTAACACTTGTACCACTCCTGAGATTGGGGTAGGAAGCAAGTGAAACAAATATGAAAATAATAAAGTTACATGAATGTATGGTATTTCTATTATTTCTAAACTCCATTTAAAATGATATATATATATATATATATAATTAGTGATATAATAACAATAGCTTTTGTAGGATATTTGAAGGTTTGCAAAATATTTTACAGGGGTCATCTCATTTGATACTAGAAATGCCCCTCTGAGATAAGCACTATTATTGTCCCCATTTCACAGATAGGGAAATTGGAGGCTAAGAAAGGCTTAATGTCTTGATCAGGCTCATACAATTAAGTAAGAGGCAGGCTTTGAATGCAAGTAGAAACATCTAAGTAAAACAGTATTAAATAGTACATGACATTTGAAGATTAGTGGGACAAGTTACCTAATCCTGGTTTTCTATAGATTAAGAAATATAAATTTGGGTAACAGAGCCACAAGATTTAGGCTAAAAGAAACCTTGTTGTTGTTCAGTCAATTTTCAATATGTCCAGCTCTTCATGACCCTATTTAGGATTTTCTTGGCAAAGATACTGGAATGGTTTGCCATCCAGCTCATTTTACAGATGAGGAAACTGAGGTAAATAGGATTAGGTGACTTGCCCAGGATCACACAGCTAGTAAGTGTCTGAGGTCGGATTTGAACTCAGGGACATAAGTCTTCCTGGCTCCAGGTCCATCACTCTGTAGCTGCCCTAGAAGATACCTTAGGGTTCATCTAATCCATTCCCCTTATTTGAGAGGTGAGGGTAAAAGAAATTCCAAAGAGATTTTTACCCAGGAATATAAATAGCAGGCTCAGAATTAGAATACAGCTCCCTTGAGTCCAAGTCCAGGTCTTTCCATCTTACCACCAGAACTTCCTGTAACTCCCCTGAACTCTTTATCTTTCAAGTAAAAGGCTCTGTGGGAGATGCTCAACACCAGAATTACAAACTCCTACCAAGTATCGAAGTCCTAATCAATCAATCCATTAACACACATTTGTTAAACATTACTCTGGGCCACAACAGAGTACAACAATACAAAAATCAGCATAGTCCCTGTTCTCAAGGAGTTTATATCCTAATGAAGGGAGACACAGAGATAATCCTCCTGCTGTGAGGACTTTCTCTCCATGACCTTCTAGCCATTAGGGGATGAACAGTAGGTTGTATTGTAATGGCCAAGTGCAGGAGGACAGTAAGGGAAAATCTCATACAGAATCATATGAAATTCAGCAATGGAGAAATTAATACAACAATATAATAATAGTAACAGCTAATGTTTCTATGCTGCTTTAAGGCTTACAAAAACCTTACATATATTATCACATGTGATCCTCAAAATCATCCAGCGAGGTAGGTTATGCTTATTATTATTGTGACCATTTCAGAAATGATGAATTCGAGTCAGGGTGAAGATAAATGACTTGCCAAGGGTGAGGTAGCATTTGAACTCAGGTCTTTCTGCTTCCAAGTCCAGAGCTCTTTCCATAACTCTACCACTACTTCATTTGTGATAACTGTAAGTATAAGTCTTGTATAACTCTCTACCTTAAGGAGAAAAAAAAGCAAGATGATGAACTGATGAATTTATTAATTGTTAAACACTTATTTGAATGCCTATGTGACAAGCACTATATCAGGCATTAAAGATAATAAAATATTAAAAAAAATTAAACCTGCCTTCAAGGTATTTATGATATAATAGGTAGAAACAAGAATTATGAATAAGAAACAGAATAATCAGCAGTACATAATTAGCTGCTAAATTGTATATTATAATTACAAATATTATTGGGCTTTAGAGATGTTTCAGAGACGTTTGGACCAGAGTTGAGACTTAGATTTTTACAATTCTATTTTTAAGGCCAATAATTCATTGATTTAAGAGACTTTTGAAATGTGCATACTTTTCTCCTGTCATGGAAGCCATAGTGGGCTATAGGTGAAATGAAGCCAGGTGTGGTTGAAATAACCCTTAACCATGTTTCTCTTTTTGTTTCTCTTTTCTCCCCTAAAAGCTTGGGAATTATAAAGGTGACTTAAAGCAAGACTGAGTGATGGGGAAAAGAGTTTTCCGTTATATTTGGAAATGAATGTGATATAAAAAGAAAATGCATAAATAAACCTTTTTTTTCCCCAAAAAAAGTAAGGCGCATTCTAGAAAGGCTCAAATGAACTGATGCTAAATGAAGGGAGTAAACCAAGAAAACATCATACACAGCAACAATAAGATTATGTGAAGACCAACTGTAATGGACTTGGCTCTTTTCAACAATGAGATTATTCAAGGCAATTCCAATAGACTTGTGATGGAAAAAGTCATTCTTATCCAGAGAGAAAACTATGAAGAATGAATGTGGAATCAAAACACAGTATTTTCACTTTTTTTGTGGTTATTTGCTTGTTTTTTGTGTGTTTCTTTTTTCCCTTTTGAGCTGATCTTTCTTGGACAACATGACAAATGTGGAAATATATTTAAAAGAATTTCACATGTTTAATCTATATTAGATTTTTTTTTGCTGCCTAGGGGAGGGGAAAAGAAGCAGGAGGGAGAAAAACCTGGAACACAAAGTTTTGTAAAGGTGAATGTTGAAAACTATTTTGTAAAGCTCTGATTTTTAAAAAGTAAGAGGCATTTAGCTTTTAGAAATTGAAAGGTGAATTTGCATTTCATAAGTATTACTGTGGTATCAAGACTGATGAAATTCACATCAGGAAAATTCATGTTAAAAAATAAAACAACCAACCTACTTTGTTGATCAAAAGAAGAAATTTCCCTCTTCTTGTGGGAGTGAAGCAAAAACAATTATGAATTTTTGAATTTTTTTTGCTGTATATAATAAGCCTGTATCTTTAATGATTATGCAATATACAGATACATAAATCACATGTGTATTACAGGAAATTCATAGTTGCAGAATTTTCAGACTATAAGGAAAAATAAATGAAGTCCAAGCTAAATTTCTCATGCCTATACGTGTCTCAACAATAAAAAACCCTTTGTTTTTCATGCTAATCCTCCAGTTACCTTGAGTTTGGGGTTATGTCAGAATTACAGGCTCAGTCAGAGTAGGTAAGACTAGAAGTTGGCAGGAGTTCCTTAAAATATGGCTGCATGATAGAACTGTGGATCCACCCCCTATCAAAGAAAGATTGTCTCTGGGTTTCTCCACAACAGCCTCCCTGATTCTTCCTTCAGGGTTTTTCTTTATGCTATACCTGACTTTTTACTCTTGATTTCTTTCCTAAGCTTTGTTGTTCAATTCAACAAATATATTAATATAATATCTGCCATGCAAGGTGGTGTGCTAGGAACTGGGCACACAAAAACAAAAACTGAAGCAGTTGCTACTTTTGAGGAGGGTACATTCTGTTAGGGAATCCATTGTAAGTAAAATACTATACACACGTATATACACCACCATAAATATTCACGTTGTCATTTCAAGATTCAGAATATCGATGGAAGACCTTGCTGTAGTTGATGGTATATGGGCTATACTTTGAAGGAAGCATTGGGATTCTATGAAGCAGTGATAAGGAGGGAATACTTCCTGATAGGAAGGACAACTTGTACAAAGGCAGGGGAATGTAATGAATGAGTAACTACTAAGAGGACATTTTGGCTGGAATGGAAAGTATGGGAAGGGAATCACTATGAAATAACTGGAAAGAGAAATGAAAGTTAGACTATGAAGGATTTTGAATGCTAGACTGAAGAGTTCTTATTTTAACCTATACAAATACAAAATAATTAAGGATTTTTGAGGAGAGTGTACGACGTGGTTAGATTTATGTATTAGAAGTAGCAATTTGACAGTGATGAGGAGAATGGATTGGCTGGATGAAAGAGTAGAGCAAAGACCAATTGGAAAGCTATTGCAATAGCCTAAGAGGTGATGAAGGCTTGAGCTAAGAGTATATGTCATGTGATGAGAGAAGCTATGAGAGTAAAACAGGAGGACAAGGTAGGGGAAAGTAAATTTCAGGATGCCCTTCTTTGAGATTAACTTCCTAGCAGTCCAAGAATGACTTTTAATTATCAGACTCTACCTTCTCCAAATCCACACCTGATAGGATTTAGGCCCTCCATGCGAGTCCCAATTTACAGATCTCTGCTGCCCTCAACTGGCCCCTAGCTGTCCTGGCTGGGTCTAATGGGTCTAGTTAACCCTTTGAGTCCCATGCCTCTTTGGGCCTGTGGAAAACACAGCTTAAATTCTTGGACATTTCATTATACTGCTTAGCCACAGGATTTTAACCACATCTAAACAATCAGCCTGAGAAGAGCCAGTGAAGACTACTGATAAGCTTTGTCTATTTATTTCAGTAGGGCAAACTTGTAGACACTATGTATGTGTGCATGTACACACACACACATACATCATAGAAACATATAGACCCTTTAGAGGCATCTAAAAGGCAATAAACAGGCACTTTAAATATTTAAATAACAAAATATTAAATGTTAAAATGATAGAAACAAAGATTCTAATAGAATAACACATGATATCTTCTGTCTCAAGTTATACTACATAGCTATCTATGTTGGAAGGAAGGAAGGAAGGAAGGAAGGAAG